>JAEIJG010001039.1:0-14921 GCA_037289395.1 Beauveria scarabaeidicola
AAATATTTAAAATAATTTATATATATTAGTTTTATATTTTTAATAATTATATACTTTTTAACTAATTAATAATTAATAAATAATATTTATTATATATTACTTATATAATATATACTAATTATATAACTTATATTAATTATATAACTTATAATTATTTAACTAGTCACTAGTTATTTAACTAGTTACTAGTTATTTAACTAGTCACTAGTTATTTAACTAATTACTTATAAGTAATAAGTGAGTAAGTGTAAACGAAGGGTATATAACTAGTAAGTGGCACGTGATAACTAGTGACTAGTCACCCTATAGAATTCGTGACTAGTAAGTGATCGTGAGTGAACGAACTCACTTAAAAAGTGGGGCGTTCACTGGTCACTCACGTTCACTCACACTGGTCACTGACTTTTTACCAACCCTAGTGAGCACGTAGCTCAGACTTGGTCGAACAAACCTCAACCTTAGTCGAAGTGGGGCTAAAACATAAAGGCGGTGAGTATACTCGTGCAGCTGCGTTATATATGCTACCACTAAAATCTGTAAAATGTTAGAGTATATAAGGCATAGGTATGCCTAGAAATTAGAATATACGAGGTATATGCCCTGAAGGTGTATCTAACAGCGCTAAAGCCAGCAACGCCGGAGCCAGCAAGCGTCAGAGCCAGCAACGTCAGAGTCAACAGCGCCAGAGTTAACAGCGCCAGAGCTAGCACTAGGTACCTAGCTAACTAAGTCAGATAACCCTCTATATATGGCAGGCATATGCTAGGTCTATGCTGCCCATATAAGCAGTAAGGGGCCACTAATGTATAGAGTAGCTAACTATATAACGCAGTGGCCACACATAACCTGACCATCGCTGACCTGACCAGCCGACCACACCACGGTTTTGCCGGCGTTTTCTGCAGTCGAGAATTATTTTTCTGCCGTTTTTAGCCCTACTTCGACTAAGGTTGAGGTTTGTTCGACTAAAAAAGTCTGAGCTCGTCCCCCGTTGTTGGTGGCGGCGGGCTTTATTAGCTTGGCGTTCTTTCACGTCGTGGTGGTTCGATAGCTATTATCGTAAACCTTTCGGAAACTGCACCCTTTTCTCTAAATTGAGCTCAAATTGAGCTACGTTTTGCCGTGCATCTAAACTCATGTTGCTGACTCGTAATGCTGATGAAGACGGAGAAATCACGCGGATAAAAGCGTGGCACGAGAGGATTATTACCAGGCGTTTGACAGCTGGCAGCGCCACAGATGACAAACAGGCGACCGTGCTTGACTCAATGACTCTGCACCCATTAATTAGCCAAGACGCACCCTCAACATCAGACAACTTGATCATTCCTTTCTCTGTCGAATTATCGCCAACATGATACTCTCCACACCAACAAGGGCGAATATCGGGATCTTTGTCCAATAGACTGGCGTCCATGATGGCACCAGCTGTCAAAGGTCACTACGCCGCAATTGTGCCTGCAGCCATGACCGCTCAAATGCTGTTCGCACGATGCTGTGTCCTGGCGGAGTGAATTAAATGGCATTGCTTTCTTTATCGAATAGCAAAATGGCTCCGCGCGAATAGCAATACTCTTCTTTATTACTTTGCATTGTCGCTACCTCATTATTACGAACAAAACTGGCACAAGTTTCGCAGATTGCCCTCGCAGTGCTAGGTCCCATATGGACTGGTACCGTTTCGCCTAGATAACTGGCACGCTCTCCTGAGCCATTACTCAAACAGGCCTCCCATTCACAATCTTCATCCCAGCGATTTTCGATTTTCACCAACATTCTTCGTCGCGGCACGCCAACTGTTCCAGCCGGCCACGCGCCAGTTTTACAGCCAGCCATGCGCCGTAAAGCGATGATCAAAGACACGAAGCTACTGCTTAACCTTTTGCCTCTTAGTATCGGGATTCAGGTAAAAGTGAAGCGGCAACGTGAGCACCGACATGACCATACAGACGCCCGTCGTGAAGAGCTGCACGAGCGTCCACAGCCGTGCCGCCACGTGCGGTGCCAAGAATTCGAGGCAGTAGTTCATCTGGTACAGGTCCTCCTGACTGGCAATGTAGTACTTGAGTATCGCCGCGCCGTTGGTGGTGTCGCCGTCGACCTCGAGTTCTGGGCTCGTGCGCGCATCGCGTACCAGACGCGATGATTGCTGCTCGAGCTTGAGCACCGTCACGAGCTTGACCGTCACCGAGTAGATGGGGAAGAACCAAATTGTGAGGCTCTGTCGCGCCGTCGTGTAGAGAAGGTTATTTTTCTCATCAAATGCTGGGTTGAGGTCAGCACACAGTACACGAAAGGAGGAGGCTGGCGTAACGTACCTGCCGAGTCGACGACGATTTCCAGTCTCGGCGCAAAGGTAATGTACCAGCGGTAGATGCACTGAACCAGCCACAGCGAGTTGATGCTCCCGAAAAAAGGAATCGCAACGTTGCGAAATCTCGGCACCCAGCAGAGGGGATGAATGAACTCGGCGTCTGGCAAAAAATACTTGTTCAGCGCCGTATCTTGCTCGTGGGCGCTACCCATGCAGAGCGTCTTGATGATTCCCTCGATATCGCTTGCTGCAGTCTATATCAGTATCTTGGCCGCCGTAAGCAATATTGACTGCGTGGGCGCTGCATACCTGGATTGTCCATGATCAGCTTGTGTGGCGCTGTGATGTACACAGCAGAAACTCGGCCGGGGCAGACGGCAGAGCCAAGGCTTTATGCTGCGCGATAAGACAGGGAGCTGCATTTAAAAAGAAAAAAAAAAAAACTCTTCAAGTATGTCACAATGACCTATGCCAACTATTTTCGGTGCATAGCCTCGTGGACCACGTTGCGTGGATGTGTGGTTCCTGATACGCCTGGTGAGCTAATTCCATCTCTCGCATGTGAATGTTGACGTCAGGACTTTTCTTCACATGCGGCACTGGCAACAAACAATGCACAAAACCCGGCTGGCAGCTCCGCCCTGACATCGATTTTGCACACACAGATTCATCTTATTTGTGCATTGTTCTTTTAGCATTTTGAAGCATTTTTCAATTGAGCGTCATGTCGTCCAAATCAGGCGTCGAGAATCCGCTGCTGCATCCGCTGCTCTTCCTCTACCAGATTCTGCAGTGGCTGATAAGCTTGGCCCTCGCGCCGAAGCCGCCCAAGGACGGAGCTTCTTCCAATCGGCCTCGTATTGCCATTATCGGTGCCGGCTTGACTGGTGTTACGGCTGCTGCACACTGCGCCGGACATGGCTTTGACGTGCAGATTTTTGAGGCGGATGGCGAGGAGGCTGTCGGCGGCATCTGGACTGTAAGTTGACTTGAAAAACATCTAGGCCTCCAAATGCCAATGAAAGAGGCCAATTCAGCTGACACAATATTCGATAGCGTGTAAATAGCACATCGGGCCTCCAGATTCACTCTCTCATGTACCGCTTCCACCCGGCCGTCAATTGGCAAAAGGGCTACCCCAACAAGGAGCAAATCGTCCAACAGATCCGCCATCTCTGGAAGCTCTACAAGCTGGACAAGCATACAAAATTCAACTACAAGGTTGAAAAGGTGTACCAGGACAACCAGGGTCGCTGGATCATCAACGACCCCTCCAACGGCCGCTTCGCGGGCCTGATTGCCGCTATCGGCACCTGCGGCGCTCCCAAGATGGCCAAAATCGACAATGCAGAGAATTTCAAAGGCGACATTGTCCACTCGAGCAAACTCGACAAGTCAGTACCATCTAGGACATGCACATGTTTTCAACAGTGTAGCTAACATGCTTCAGTGTCGACGCCAAGGGCAAGAAGCTGGCCATTATCGGCGGCGGCGCCTCCGCCGTCGAGGCCCTCGAATTCGGCATCGCCAAGGGTGCTGCGCAAATATCCATCCTCTCGCGCTCCGACAAGTGGATCATCCCACGCAACATCTTTGTCGACGCGCTCCTCAGCATGAACATTTTCGGGCACGAGACGAGCCTATCGTGGATCCCCGAGACGCTGCTGCGCCGGCTCTTTTACCGGGACATGGCCGACATTGCGCCGTCCGACGTCGGGCTCTTCACCGACACGCCCATGGTCAACTCGGACATTATGCAGCAGCTGCGCGACGGCAAGGCCCAGTGGATCCGCGGCGACATTGAGGGCTTCACGGAGCGCGGCGTCCACGTCAACCAACGCGCGCAGGGCGTCCCCAAGGGCGGGCCCGGCAAGGACATGGTCGTCGACGCCGACATTGTCGTGCTCGCGACGGGTTTCAAGCGCCCGAGCCTGTCCTTTCTGCCTCAGGACTGCTTCGAGGACCCCTACTGCCCGCCCAACTGGTACCTGCAGACGTTTCCGCCGCCGCACCCCAGCTTGTCAGCCATCAACTGCACCTACGTCGCCGCCATTGGCACCGTCGGCAACTGGCACATTGGCATCTACACCCGCATTATGCTCATGTTCATCACCGATCCCCTCGCGCGGCCCTCGCCGTTTTGGATGCGTCGCTGGATCGGTCTCACCCGCTTCCTCAAGTCGTATTCGCCCACTCCCGCCTTTGACTTTTTCACCTACCTCGAGCTCATCTGGTGGTTTGTCTTTTGCGTCTCAATCAACCCGTTTCGCTGGAAGTGGGCGCTCTTTGTGCTCTTTGGCGTCGGCTTCGACCTGCCCAACAACTTTACCGAGCTGGAGAAGCGGGTGCTCAAAACGGACGGCTACCACAAGCTTGATCAGGGCCGAAGCTTCTAGTCTCGACAAGATTCATCTTTTGTCACAGCATTGTGTTTGTCGTATCCTGCTTGTATCGCAGCTCTGCTCTCAGTTTCTTGTTCCGTTGTGTTCCTCTTCCATCATATATCTTCTTTCGTCACGGGAGACTTGTGTCTGTGTAAGAGTTATTCGTTGTTGGCAGTTCTTGGTGTAGCATACGGGTGTGCCGGCACATTCTGGTTTTGTAACTCGGAACAGAAGAATTCTAGCAATGGCTACGCGCTTTGTGCCTCGCCGAAGAGAAGCCAAACTTTCGTGATACCTAACATTATCGGAAGCGCAGTATAAGTCGCTACTATATAAATCGTTGTCCAGCTACTATCATCAGTCTCACCTAAATCAACTACTAACCCCTCGGCCATTCTTCTACCACTGTCTACCATGTCTACCGAAGCGAGACACACCAACGATTTCGCCCGTCTCTGGACGGCCGAGTGCAGCCAGATAGACCTAGACTCGGGCGAAGAAAAGGTGCGGTCGTTCAAGCTGCGTGTGGGGATTGCCTTGGGAAGATTCATCTTCAAAGCGAACCGAGCCGACTTTTTGGAATCGCCACGCCTTTTAGCTGGCTTTGACAAACACTATGCGATCCTGGAAGCTCACACTCGCAACGGCCAGATCTCGGGTCCTCTGCCCGACGACTGCCTGGCATGGATCATGCCAACATTGTACACCACGCTCCGCGACCGCGGGGAGCTATTTGACCCCAGCGAGAGACACAGAGAATGCACCCTGAAGGAGTTTTGGCAGAAGCCTTGGAGGGTGTTCCGTGTCTCAAGCGCGCAGGGACGCATGCGCCTCGAGTACTGCATGACGGAGGCATCCCCCAACATGGCTACCTGGACCGACTTGCCCCTGCCTCACCTGCAAGACATTGGGCGGCTCCAGGGAATCAAGATTATCCCATGGGCCGGTGTCAAAGTCTGGCACGCCGAGCCCCGGACCATCCTCGGCGACCAGCCGCGCGCGGTGTGGATGTCCGGCCGCCAGTTCTACCTCAAGTCCTTTGAAGGCCTCGACGCGGCCGGCATCGCCCGGCTCATTGCCAAGTACGAGGCCATAGACGCCGACATCTTCCACGAGTTTGCGTTTCCGACAACCACCACCAACCCGCTGCACGTCCCGCGGACGTTTTACCTCGTCCTCGACGACGAGCAGCGCGCGCTGGGCCTCGTGCAGACGCACGTCGACCACGGCGTGCCGCTGCGCGAGGCGCTGCAGTCGGGCGACGCCTACTCGGACGCCACCAAGCGCACCTGGAAGCGCTACCTGGTCAAGACGCTGGCGCGGCTGCACACGCACGGCATCGCGTGGGAGAGCGTGGACATGGACAGCGTGCTCGTCAGCGGCGAGCACGTGTGGGTGTTTCACTTTGGCGACGGGTACTCGAAGGCGGAGATGCGCGTGGTGGGCGCCGCGACGCCGGCAGAGGCGGATGTTGCGCACCTGGGCAGGCTCTTTGCCGACGAGCTCTGGGGATGGACCGAGAGTCAGCGCGTCTTGCCGGCGCCGGACCAGCGGCCCATGCCGCCGGTGAGGGTGAGAAGGATGATGTAGTCGGAGCGTGGGGCCGAGGTATTAACGAGCACAGAATGACAGGATCTGGAGCAAACGGTTTGATAGAATGCGCGGCATTTTCGATAAATAATTGACTTGCTCACTTACAGAGAGAAAAAGAGACATTTGCTGTGCGGTAGACAAGTCTGCATCGCCACTGTTGGTTGGTTTACATGTGGTACAAGTTGATGAGGCACGGACATGCGAGACCTGTGTAGCCGGTTTGCCGGCCAGGCAGTATTGCCCTTGAATTGGCGCGCGGCAGCTCGGTTCCGAGTGGTTCATACTGCATTTATTTTCTTTCGTGTGAACATTCTTTAGATTTTATACTCCCGCGCTCGCGACTCACTTACACGTGTAGGCCCCCTTGATTAGAAACATGAACTCGTAATGTATCTGGATGCTACTCATTTTACACTACGGGAGTTCATGTTAATAAGACTATAAAATACAGTTAACCATGTAATCAACTCTGCATCGCAAAGTTGGTGTGCGAATCGGCCACATGTGCGCGTTGCCGAATGCAGACTGAACGGATGAGCCAGCCTCACTTGCCTGGGCTTGTGAATCCTGGTAAGAACCTCCTTTAGAATTCATCTGGCCATCAGCAAAGTCTGTGCGTCGCGTTTGACGGCTTACTGTACTACATCCGAGCCGTTGACTTTCAGCTTGGCGTCCAGTGTCATGTATCACGACACGCCGTCACGCTCCACCAAGCTACTGGGCAACCGTTTGAGTAACTAGTGTTTCTTTGAAAAATCCGGTTTCTCGGCTGTAACTCGAACCACATCCAGTATTTTACTACAGAGTTTCTTGTCTCCTTTGCCGCAAAATCCCACCTGATAATCGCGTCCGTGACACCCGCCTTCTTCCGCCACGGAGACGAACCGAGAATGTCGCATCCGCAGCTACACACCCAGCAACCCGGCCGAAACGCCCGCCTGGTTCTCTCTCGCTGTCCGTCTGCACGGGAGGACCTTGCACACTTCGACCAATGACTCTCAGTTTCGTGGCTCGTCAGGTAGACTGCGCGAGTTTCGCGTCCGTCACTTGATTCTCACAGAGGACGGGGACGAAGAAGCGGCCGCTGACGTGGACGCTCGGCAACAAGGCATCACCGTCGATGACTGCTTCAACTGGGCTGTGCAGCCATTTCTCGCAGCATTCGCAGAATCATCCACTTCGTCATCACGGGAAAATTTGAGTAGATGATGCTGTCGCAGAGCCCATCTCCTGCGTGAGGCTTGCTTCATGTTGAAAACATGTCTTGTTGTACGTATTATAATGGTAGTGTGTATGTACCTAATGGTCATGAATCATTCCGTATCGGCGCTTGAATACACGCAAACAGCCCTCTTCTACTCTTCACACAGAATTCCAAAAAAGCCCCCTCCCCCGGCCAACTCAGTTAGGTTATACACGAAAAAGGAAAAAAGAGAAAAGAATTTTAATGCTCTCGAGCCCCAGATGCATGCGCCAACAAGCTCTATACCCACAATCAATCATGGCCAAAGAAGTAATCGTCTCCCTAGGCTTCCTCTTCTCCGGCCACAGCCTCATAGCCGCCTCTAGCTCGCATGCCCGTGAGCTGCATCAGGGTCGGGCTCTCGTACATTTCCGTGTAGTCGACCTTGTCGCCGCCGAGCAGCGCCGCGCCATTGTCGCGCTGTCCAAAAATGGGCGCGGGGTCGAACCAGAAGTCCTTGCAGTTGAGGAGGCAGCCGCGGCTGTAGGGGTTCTTCTTCTTGCGGCGGTTTTTGCCGGTCGCGGCGCCGCGGCCGGCAATGGTCTCGATGAAGGGGTCGACGCCCAGGAGACGGCACCACGATCGCAGCGTGCCGCCCTGGCGTTTGGCGGCGGCCGGTGCGCTGGCAGGACTGGTCGAGATGGCCGGGTGGTTGGGGTCGAGCGGCGCGCCGGTCGAGGTGAAGGCCGTCGAAGCGTTCTGGCCAGTGCTGATGCCCATCATATTCTCATAAGTCGTCATGGCGCGCGACACTTGGATGAGCTGTGTGGCGACGAGCATGGATACCCACGTCAGTTGCAGCGTGATCCAGGCTCCGAGTAGTAGCGTGTAGGCGTCAGCATTCACCATCTTGCAGAGGCTAGGGCTCAAAACGTTGCATTGATCCGATGCGTTGGCAGAGATGCTGCTAAAGTAGTTCCAAAGAAGCCAGTTGTAGAAAAGGATGCCGACACTGAGGGAAACGAGATAGAAGAAGAAGTGGCGGTGCGTGTTGACACCGACACAGTTGTAGACCCAGGGACAGTGGTGGTCGTGCTTGGCCACGCAACGCTGACATCGACGACAATGCTTGCTACGCAAAGGCGTACGAATCATGCACGTAACACAAAAGTTGATTTCGTCATACTTCCACGTCTTGAGCAAATCGTCAATAACAGCTCGTTGCTCGGCAATGCCGTTCATCTTCGGGACATATCCGGGGTCGTAGCGCATACAGGCAGCATAAAAGAAGGTGGTGAGCGATATGCACACGCCAAAGATGACGTTCAACAGAAGGTGCGTCGTCTCGGCCCTGAACATGGTGTACGGCAGTACAGTGAAGAACCAGTTGACAGCGACAAGGAACAGCGAGCCGGCAAAGATGCCAGCCATCCACGGTGTCTTATGAAAGTGACGCATGTCCGAGGGCGCATATTCCAGGACTTGCTGCGCGCAAAACGTGATGCCGTACCCAATGATAACCGCGAACGGAATACCGAAATATACAGGCGTATGCGACAGCGTCATCAACCCCGACCATACCAGCAAAAACGGCCAGAGGAAAAGAAACCTCGTCAAGAATGCGCGCTTATCTTTGAGAAAGTAGGCCGCACCGGGCCATGGCGGCATTGCAGGGTTTCCATCTTTGTCGAAGCCACATTCTTTCAGTGCTCTATGCCATGCTTTCTCCGTGTGCAGCTCGCTGGCGGTGACCGCCGGCGTCTTGCCAGTATCCGTCTTGGCGAAGCGGTCGGCGCCGTACTCGACGACTTTGAGGATGCACGCTGGGTGCCCCTTGACGAGAGCCCAGTGAAGGGCCGTGAATCCCTGCTCATCGGTTGCGTGCACACTGGCGCCCCAGCGCAGGAAGACGTCGACACACTGCGGGAAGCCCTTGTAGGCTGCCCACATGAGCGAGGTGTGGCCGTAGCTGTCCAGGACGTCGACGGGGATGCCCTGGTGCAGCAGGAGGATGAGGAGCAGCACGTTGCCGTTAAACGTCGAGATGTGAAGAGTATTGTAGCCCTGAGAGTCGGTGATGAGAGGGTCGGCGCCGTGCTGGAGGAGTAGGTTGACGGTGTAGTAGTGGCATCGCTGGGCGGCCCATTGCAGGGGCGTGGCGATGGATTCGCCGCCCTTTCTGTTGATTTCGGCGCCGTGATCGATGAGGAATTTGCACATTGCGTACTGGTTGTTAATTGCTGCCCACTGGTGCTGTTAGCTTGATCATTATGACAGTCGGTACAGCGCCCGAGCACATACGTGCAAAGGTGTGATTCCCTCGTCGTCGGCATATGTAGCGTCAGATTCTCCCGACTCGAAAAGCTTTTCCATCGCAGGTACGTCGCCGGTGCGAGCAAACTGCATAATGTCGTCCTCGGGCGCAGGCGGAGCAGCTGCAGCAGTTGCCGCCCCCGCGCTCTCGTTCTGTATGCTCCCCATCTCCATGTTGCTGTCAAGCTTGGGTGCCGCGGCGGAGGCCTTGGTCAATGGTTGCATATGGGTGGACGACGCAGCAGATGTGCTGCTTGGTCGTGCCGGACTGGCCATACGTGCTCGGCAGAGAGACCGTTGCCGGCAGGGGGTTATCGGGGTCGGTCACGAATGGTCTGAAAAAAGGGCGAAATTAGATGGCCGTTGGTGCCGGGCTTCGGACAGATGTGAGACACGGCTTTCGTTGAGCCTAGGGCGCAGTCATGCTAGTTATGGATGAAGACGAAGAATGTTGTTGGTGGCGCAATCCTGGATGCTGTACTGAATGGGGCCGTAGGCCAAGAATGTCGACAGGAAAAGAATGAAGAAAACCGGCTGATAGATTCATTGCCGGCTAGGAGATTTGATGATGATCACAGCGTGGCTGAGCTCCGACTGGGCTTTCTTTATTGAGACTAGCGCAGGCGCAGCAATGGGGGACTGCCTGTGGCTGGTGAATCTCACAACCAACCAAAGTCAAACGGTTTACGAAGTACCAAGACTTTCTCCTCTCAACCTTCACTTTGTGAGTCGATGCCTCCATCGCACACCATTACACCGTGGCCGTGCAGAGATTCATGATGACATCCTAGCCATCCGTTTCGCTGGCCTTAGCGACGGGGTCATACTAAACGCCAAAGAGCGGGAGGTGTCAAGCGCCAGGGATGAACCTCAACCGTCGCCAAAGCAGTCACGTAGCAGCACAGCATCGCCCGTTTTATGCTGCTGTCATATAAACCGTTCAGTCCTCTAGACGAAGCTGGCCACAGACAGCAACGCACAAAGCTGGCGCTTACGCACTGCGGGAGCTGACCATCTGGCTAACAACGCGCTCGTCGCTGCAAGATTGAGGATACATGCACTTCCTTGGTGATGAGACGAGAGAGAAGGTTTCCGCGAGTGGGCTTGAAGGCGCCAAAAGGGCTACCTCCTTTATTTCTCGACCAACATTATTATCCTTTCCCGAGAGACTGATATTCAATGAGCGCCGTTGCGGTCAACTTGCCCTTGGACCCAGTTCGTTTACATCTCAGTGTATCCAGAGCACATGGGCAATCTCATGTCGATACCTGCCCTCCATTTCGACCGTCATTGGTTGTATATTCTTACTCTCAGTTAACAAAGACTAGTTCTGTGCTGCGTTTATATGGAAAAGACAACGATGTTGCTTCTCCCTGTTTTAGAACTTGGGAGGGCACGACTTTGGTGGGCTTGGACATGGGTCATGTCCAGACTACACTGATGCGCCTCGCGCTCCAAAAACAAGGGAAGATTTTCATCTCATTGATTATAGAAACAGTTACAGTATATATGGAATTTATTATCAATTTCTTTGTCCTAATAGTACGCACATTAAATTCTAGGGCCTATATTGCTACACTAAATTTATACTGTTTGCAATAACTACAGCCACAGTGGCGAACCAAACATGGGTGGGCAGAGTGCTAGTGGCCCGAAATCCAAGGCCCCACCAAGACCAATCTGGTGTCAAATGGAAGGGTGTCACGGGACAGACCCATGGGATTTAGTACCCACAATAGGGGTAATATTATATAGTAGAAGATATACCCACCCTATAAGGGTATCCCTCGTCCCCCCTCACACTATAGCTTCTTTTACTCCTTAATTAACACTATTTCTATACCTAATTACTATTCCACATAATAGTTATAAGCTTAGTTAGTAATTAACTAGCTTAATTTTAATTATTTAAATAATCTAACTTCTATTATAACTATAGAATTATAATTAAGTATATATTAGTTTAAATTAAACCTAAAATCTCTATAAATTTTATTTAAAAAACCCTATTTTACTTCTAAAGATTAAGAAGATCTTTAGAAGCCTTTAAAATTATTAATTATAGCTTATACTAAGGTTAAATTTACTTTAAAGCTTAATAGTCCTAATAATTAAGAAATTTAAGACTAGGACTTTAAAAACTAGGCCTAATAAGCTTAAATTTAGGAATTTATTAACCCTAATAGTATAATAATATTATAAATACTAGTTATTAACTATTCCTTAGTAAGAGGACTTATAAGTATAGTACTAATAGTGCCTTAGCCTACCTCTACTAAGGCTAATACCCTTATAAGTAGTAGACTATACTTAAGGAAGACACTAGCGCTATAAGATAGAGAGAGTAGCTCTCTAAGCTCTATAGCCACTAAGAAATAACTAGAGGTTATACTACCTATAATATAACTAGAACCTAATCCCTTAGGCTAGCTAATAACCTAATTACCTTCTAATCTATAGTACTTTAAACTTTAATTTATTCTTACTAAGTATAATAGAGAGATAGTTCTCTATTTAACCTATATTACTATTCTATCTATATTTAAGACTACCTTTTTAAGGTCTTTATATAAAGACTACTTATATATAGTCTAGTAAGGTAGGGATATATACTAATAGTATTAGGAACTTATAAAAAGCGTTAAGCTATTAGAATAAGATACTTAGAAGAACTAAATTAACTATATATAAACCCTTCTTTTTACCTAAAAGTTTAAGAATACTATAGTAACTAAGTAGGCTTATAAGGTTAAGCTCTCTCTTTAAAAGTATAAAACTAAGGGAATCTAAAGGTATACTATTAAGTAATAGACTATAGTTAAGGTTATTAATATTATTAAGACTTAATTTCCTTTTTTTACTTAAATTATATAAGCTAATATTTAAAAAGGTAATATAACTATAATAAATAAAGTTCTAAAATAGCTAGTTAAGTCTATTCTAAACTAGCTAATTACTAAGGTAGCTATAGCTACTAATTTTTACCTAGAGAATTAGCCTTAATAGGCCTAGGCCTAGGCTAGTAGCCTAGCTACCTCTAAAGGTATAGGTTATCTACCTTAAGAGAGAGGATTTTATAGCTTCTATAGTAAGAGGCACTAAATTAGGGATCCTACTAACCACTAAAAGTTATATTTTATAGTTCTCCCTAATACCTACCTAGCTAATATATTTACCCTACTTAAAAGTAATTCTACTAAGGAGAGGGTAAATAAGGCTATTACTATAGTACTAAAGAGTATATAAGATACTATTACTATAATATAAAAAACTATAAATAAGGAAGTACTACCTTCTTCTCTTATAATAACTATCTAGCCCTCTAAGAGTATTAGGGATAACTCTATAATACTTAATTTAGGTGCCTAAGACTATATCTTTAATAATAAGGCCTAGTTTAAGAACCTAACTCTAAATAAATAGTAAATTTATAGTATCTTTAATTAGCCTATTAAGGCTAAGGGTACTAATAATATCTACCTCTTACTAAATAATAATAAGGATATTTTACTTAAAAATATAATATACTACCCTAATGTAGTATAGAATCTTATCTTAGAAGATACCCTAAAGAAGAAGAGCCTCTTCTAGAATACTAAAGAAGATATTATTTACTATAAGTAAAAGGGCTAGATAATAGAGGTCTTTAAGGTTAATTAAGTTAATTAATAACTACTAATCCCTCTAAAAATAGTCTTAAAAGCCACTTTTATATTATTAAGAGCCTTAAAGCTATTAATAATAAGCCTAGTTAACTTTTAGTATAATTATTTAAGCTACCTAGGTATAAAGGCATTTAATTAGACCCTTAAATATATAGTTAGTATTAAAGTTAAAAGCTAACCTTTATTAAGCCCCTATAAGGTCTATAATACTTTAAAGGCTAAGAAAATTATTTTAAGAGTTCCTTATAAAGAGAGCTTTCTAAAAATACCTTTTATAACTATCTTAGTTAATCTATTCTAATTTAGTAATACCTAGAACTCTAATTAATATATATAGCTAGTAATATACTAATATATAGGCTTTTATATAATAATAATACTCTATAAGAAAACTAGCTTTTATAACGCTCTTCTTACCCTTATTAATAATACTAAAAGACACTATAGTATTAATATATATATTATTTTAATAGATAATAAAGTAGCTTTCTTAAGGTCCTAAAGAGAATTACTTTAAGCTAAAGGTATTAACTTTAGGCTTAATTCCCCTAATTATTCTTACTATAGAGGCTACTAAGAATAGTCTAGTAGTATAATAAAGGAATTAGTAACCCTTTTACACCTATAAACTAATCTCTCTCTTTAATTTTAAAACCTTACTTACTAAATAGCTATTTATCTACTAAATAAGCGCTCTTAGTAATAAGTAGGCTAAAAAACACTACTTAAGCTAATTTAAAGCTAGTTAAGAGAGAATTAAGGTAAATAGAAATATCTTATAATTAATT
Source organism: Beauveria scarabaeidicola (assembly GCA_037289395.1). Taxonomy (NCBI): domain Eukaryota; kingdom Fungi; phylum Ascomycota; class Sordariomycetes; order Hypocreales; family Cordycipitaceae; genus Beauveria; species Beauveria scarabaeidicola. Next base: position 14,241 of record JAEIJG010001039.1, read on the forward strand.
AATACCCTAACTTAGCTTATTTAAAAGCATTTAAATATAAAGCCTTTATCTTAATATATAAAAAAATAACTAAGAGAGCTAATAAGCTTAAGTAAAAAGCTTATATTAACTACCTTATTAGAATTATATCTTTAATATAATATATTATCTAGGTTTTTTCTATAAAAGGAACTAAGATAATTAATTTAAGTTATATTACTTTTAATAAGATATCTTTCTATTTAGATAAAGAGGTAGTATAATAAATACTTCTACTAGCTAAGTAGCTTTATAAAATTAATATATCTAAGACTATAGTATAAGATAATCTAAAGTATATTATAAATATAGTAATCTCCTTACTTAATAGTAATACCTTTAATCTCACTAAAACCTTAGGGGGTGCCCCACTAGATATAACTATTTAGTAAAATATAAAATTAGGCTCTAAAGCCTATAAAGCTTAAAAATAGCTACTAGATAACCCTAATACCTTAAATTAACCACTACTTTCGCCTCTAGCCGCTAAAGAGGATCCTAATCCTCTAAAGACACCACTACTAGTAAAAAATAAACCCTAGTACGCCCCTCTTATACTAGGCGAGTTAACTATAGACCTAGATAACTTTAAAAGTAATAGTACTAGCTTAGCTAATAATTTAATATTTACTATACTAGTTAGTATTACTAAGTAGCTAATTA
>JAEIJG010001040.1:0-14915 GCA_037289395.1 Beauveria scarabaeidicola
AAAGCTAAGGGGGTATATTAAATAGAAAGGTATTATAGGATAGACCTATAGGATTTAGTACCTATAATAGGGGTAATATTATATAGTAGAAGACGTACCCACCCTATAAGGGTGTCCCTCGTTCCCCCTCGCACTATAGCTTCTTTTGCTCCTTAATTAACACTGTTTCTATGCCTAATCACTGTTCCGCGTGACAGCAGCCTTACTGCAAACGCACGTGTCGCGCGACCTTATCCTAATCTTTACATTTACATAATACTTTCACTTGTCTATGTTTTGCGTGAAGAATATATTCGAAAGTGATGGACCCTCTGACAGGCTCTGAAGCAAACGCAATTTGCTCGCCAGCTGCGCGCAAACGGCAGATATTGAGTCACGTGTCAACCTCGCAAGCAGAAATTGAGCTGGAACTGACATGGTTCTCCTTAACATTACATCTGCTGCTCCCATGCCACAAGACCTGTCGCTGCGGCAAATTTTTCTTTCTTGAAGCCAGTCCTCGAAACCTTCTTCGAACTTGGTCGAATTTTTCGAATCCTTCTCCTCTCGTGTTAGACTTGTCTGCAGTGAGCTCTCTGTGTATGAGCTCCGCGACGGCCCGTCTACTCTTGGCCTGTCCAGATGCGCGATGGAGAAGCACCTTCACGACGAGTCAATGTTTGCAGGGTCCCAGCGGATGAATTACGCGAATAATTTCAAAAGTCCCTGTTCCCTTGGGATAAGTATACGGTCATGCTTTAGCATGAACCACCATTTTCTTTTTCTCCTGTTTTCCTTGTTCAACGTCCCAGTGTTGTGCATCGCCCAGTCAGAAGTCTGACTTGCATCAACACCACGAAAAAGCCAATCTGCAGTGAGGACAAACCTAGCACACGCTATTCAGGGATCTCGCGTGTCTCGGCGCTACGCCAAAGTCGCCGCCGAAAGGTCATCGTCCTTGGAAAGTGGCCAGCGTCACCGTATCATGACCGCTTCCCACGAAGAACAGAAATCTGAGCAGACCTTTTCCAAAACAAAATCTCTCCCCGCCTCGACTCTAGCAGCACACATCAGTACGCGGACAGACTGAGCCGCCGGAACTCCTGAAAATAGGGGACCAACAAACTCATCATGAGCCTGGCTTCCAGGCAGGGTGCCCAGACGCTCAGATTCTTGACTCGAAAGGTGTTCGACATGGCCGCAATGACCGAAATTTTCAAACAAAGAAAGCAATAACAGCTCCCAAGGGGGGGGGTTTGTTTTGCTACATGTTTTCTCGCAGCCTTATAGTTTTCAATCGGAGCAGGCTGAGAATTATCTCTTTCGAGTCGAGAATCTGACAAACCGTGGTTCCTTTTGATTCGACGCATTGGTTCAGGTTCCGGGAGGGCAAGGTGAAATCCGGAGGAACTTGCGTGCTACTGGATACGGGTGAGAAGAGGAGTGGGCCGGGAAAGGAAGACGGCTTGAAATACACAGACAGAGATACGCTTCTTTTTTTTTTACAAAAAGTTGCAAGTGTTTTCGACCCAGTGATGACCCAGAGTCCAACAAGCCAAATTTGCAGCTCAGCCACAGCATCGACAACGCGCGCGTGGAAGAAGCATGAAGGGTGGCATGGGCAGCGAGGGGAAAACGAAAGGGCTATTCGGCGAACGGGAGAGCCCGTAGTTGGTGGGAGGATTTGTTTGCTGATGCGGTGGGAGGGTCGAATCGAGAACTGCATGGTCAAGCTCCGAGCCGAGGGGGAGCGTCGAGAGGTGTGACCAAAGGGTGCTACGGTGCCCTCTTGGTTATACCCTCGTTTGCTCTTCTTTTGGTTCTGCCGTTGCGGTTCTTGGTCCCTTCCCGTCTGCTCGCAGCACGTCTTTCCATCGATTGCTTCTTCTGTCACGCTCTTGGCCTGGACGTCTTTTCTGTGCTTGCCTGTGCTCCTGCGACTTGTTTCGACTCTGCTCGCACTTGTCCCAGCAGACCTGGCTTTGCTTCCGAGCAGGCTGGTGCTGGCATCCTGTGTGTTGCCAGTGAGAACACAAGAGAGCTAATCTGAGGGTCTTTGCTTTTTTGTTTCATCTTTTTTTCATCTTTCCTTTTCATTCTTTGCTTTCGTATATGTTGCGATGGGTTATATATAGTACAGACAAATCTGCGTGTCCATTTTCTTTTTCGTTTAATCAAGCATGCACTCCATAGCAGATATGAATTATGTTTAGATTCGACTCCGAAGTGGAGTCCAGCTGATATATCATAGATTCAACGACTTTCCGTACCAGATCAGCTTCTATATTACTCAATCGTACAAAAAGCACAAGCCATGCCTTTTTTGTTGCATCTTGAACAAGGATCCAGCACAAGAAAACCAATGAAATTGTAAAATGTCGACTTCCATTCCTTAGTCACCCGTCTTTTATACGTCTCTCGTCTTACTGCGCCTTCTTCTTCGCATCCGTAGGCTTGCTATACATCCAGAGCGCAGAAAAGGCCACAAAGCCAACCACGGTGGCGGCGATGCCCGAGATCCAGGGCCAGGCGCCCGAGATGACGTAGCTGCGCGGCCACTCGTCGTGGGCCATGTGGCGGACGCTGACGGTGCGCTTCTCCTCGATGCTGGTGAGAAAAGGGCGCTTGTAGTTGACGAGGAGGTTGAAGATGCCGTGCTGGTCGGGCGTCGTGAACCGCACGCCGTATGTGGCGGCGGCGTCGGTCTTGCCGACGGGCGCCAGGTTAAGGCGGTGAAAGGGCGACAGCATGGAGAATTCGAGCTGCAGCGCGTCCTGCTCGGGGAGGGCAAAGGGCACCCACTTGTCCCAGCTGTACTCGGACAGCGAGATGGAGTATGTCTGGCAGTAGTTGTTAGTTGCTATCCGCGCACTTGTTTTGAAGGCACAAACGTACCACGTCGTTCTTGATTCTGTAAAGGCTAGGGTTGGGCTCGTCGCTGCCGACGAGACGGTGCTCTACGTCGTTGACGCGCAAGACGCCAATCTCCTGGAACGTCCAGCCCGAGAGACGGCGCGCAAACTCCTTGTTCTGCGTCTTGGTCGGGGAGCCATCGACCTTGGCCACCTTTGCATCGAACCACTTGTCCTGGAGCATCTCGGCGCCGAGCACCACGACGCGGGCCGAGTTGCGGGCCTGGAGGGCCGAGACGATGGCAAGTTGCCGACCGGCGGCAAAGAGCTCGTCGGGGTCGACGACGGCGGCCTGCTCCTTGGGGTTGTAGCTGTAGGCCGTGTCGGGCGCGCGCAGGATCGGCGTCAGCAGGTGGCTGTTGCCGAGGACGTGCCCGGCCGTGTGCGGGACGGCAATAACGGCGTCTGGAAGCGCAAAGTAGGGCTTGAGGCCCACGCGCGCGTTGGGCGTCGGCGTGTCGAGCACGAGCACGTCGTGCGTCTCGGGCGCCGAGAGGGCGTCGTAATGGAAGTGGTCGACGACGGTTCCCGTGCGCTCAGCGGGCAGGGAGATTTCGAGCTCGGCGAGAAGCGACACGAGAGAGCTCGTGGTGGGCGTCGTCGAGGACAGGCCAACCATGATGTTACCCTGGGCGTTGACGAAGTCGACGAGTAGGTTCGGGGTCAGATTAGGGCCGAGAGCTGCCGACGGCGAGCGGTTAGTGAAGGGGTTTCTGTGACGATTGCGAACGGTATGCGAGCAGTACCTTTAACTTTTGTGGGCAGAAAGATGAGGTGGTCATATCTGCGCTCGCCGAGATCAAACAGGCTCAACTTGTCGCTTCGAGGTGTTTCGTAGTTGATGTCGAAGCCGCGAGCTAAGAACAGTGTTTGTAGTGTTAGCAATAGATCAATTGCGCAGTCATGATATCCTCGTTATTGATAATGTTCAAGACGCACCAGCCAAGTCACCAAAAAATTGTCCGTATGCCGCCTTGTCAGCCACGTCGTCGAGAACGACGAGCAGTCGAGAACCCGTGGTGCTCAGCGCCGACGTGGTCGCCGCAAGGGCGGAAATGACCGCGCTCCACGACAGCCGCATAGTACTCTGCTTCTTGAAGTTGTGTTTAAAAATGAGCGAACAAAACGACAAGAACAAGAGAAGAGAAGACGGCGTGGTAAGGTGAACGTGGGGGAGTCGTGTTAATATGTTCCACGAGCGAAGCTTCAAGGAAGCTCTTCTGGATTGGATACGTAGCCTTGGCTGGTTGGCGGGGGCCTATCTTGGTTTAGCGTCGTTTTGGCTGTCTGCCGCGCGGTGCCTGGTGGCTGGTGGGGAGAGGTCATGAGAAGCGACATGTCCAGCATTTGTGACGATATATCGCGTCATTTGATTTCTGATTGATTGCCCAGTATATCACTCAATTGAGTTACTTGGATACTATTGGTATACTATTAGGATACTGCTCGACTGTAATCGTGGCGTTTGTTCGAGCGCCGTTCGCAGCTAGCTAATCCATGTCCACGAGCCAAAGTCAAAGTAGTTTTCCATACGTCAATTGAAGAAGATTGTGACTTTCATCTCGTTTAACTTATATCAAATACGTATTCTTGTGCTCCAACAGCTTCCAACGTATGTAGTCTCGCTGCTCTCCCAGCTTGCCGGCCCCAACCCCAGAAAATCGGGTCCATCACTCCCAGCATCCAATAGCAAAGCCGCCAAATCCTCCCGCCAGACTGCGACGTTTTCCCAGAGCTTCAACACTCTCCCGTCGTATACCCATCATCAACCTTCTTGTTACAACGCCGAGCCCTTTGCGCGCCGCCGCGAATCCACGTACGTCTCAGGTTTCCGCCATCACCACTCGCTACACCCTTGCACCCGACCGCCGCCAAACGCCCAGCGTCCCCGCCTCCCGCTAATTCGTTCTCTTGCCGTACCGTCTCAGTCATAATGTCCGCAGCGCCTTTCTTCTGGTCCACGCCCCTCAAGTACTGCCGCTGGGCCGCCCGCGAGAAGCCCGCGCTCTTCTGGTCCGTCGTCATCGGTGCCGCCGGGCCTCTCGCCATGCCCATCGGTCCGCCCATCCGCCGTTGGCTCGGCGACGTCGATCCGGCTCCGGTTCCCGTCACGTATCCCGGTACGTCCCGCCTCTTCCTCCTTGCCCCTTTCCGTGGTTCTCTCTGGGATGCCATCCCCAGCGTATCCCTTCAACCTGAGAAACTCCACGGAATGGTGTGACTTGTCGCAGCTCGCTAACATGAGGTTCAACCTGATTCAGTCCCTGCCGGTCCCCGTAAGCAATTGACGGGCTACGACGACGAGTAAAAAAAACGAAACCGACCTTCGAAAAAAGCGCATACATATACCAGAACAGAGGGCATGGGAGCAAGCCGAAAACGGCGGATAGATGCAATGGGGCTAGGAGACAGACCTCCAGGGTGATAAGCGGACACTATTTGGCCAGCGGAGGAAGACTTGTGTAACAATACAACATCTATACGGACGAGAAAACTCGCGAAATTTCATTATATTCTCTGGGTTCTTCGTCTCTCGCCGTCTTGTCTCCCAACTTTATATACTTTTTTTTTTCAAGTCTGAGGTACAAGCCACCTCGAAAGAAAGCTATACTGTTTCTTTTGTCCAGACGCATGCTTTCATGCTGGTGATTGGAGCTGTTTCCTCGCTCGCCCAATGCAAAACCCAAACAAGATGAAAATGCAATGCTTCTATACACGCAATGTCCTCCTTTTGTGGGCAGTATAACCAATCTATATAAAAAAGTCCAAAAGTTGCCCCTTTCTAGTTACCGTTTCCCAATCCTTGCCCCCGACCGCTTCATCTTCTGCGCTTTGGCGACGTCGTCTGTAAATGCCTCCAGCAGGGACGGCACTATCGATCTCTCCCCACAAAGTTCCATTCAAACTGTGACTCCTTCGTTAGTGTCTGTCTGCAGAAGTGAAAAGGCAAAATAATATCCACAGGGGAACGTACAACTCTGCCGTCTTCGTCTCCTGTATATACGCAGTTCGGCATCGGGCTGATACAGGTGATGCCCGCGCTGACATTGTCGCGCCGGTCCGTCTTGTAGTCGACGTGGTCTAGCCGTCGGAGATGCTCCAGAGACCATTTGCCCCTGGCGTGGCTCTTGCGCCAGACATTGACGACGCCGCGGCTGTGACCTGTGAAGATAAGTTGGTTCTCCAGCCACTCGTTGCCAGCGCCTTCGTAGAATGCACACGCGTGCACGTAGTCATCTGGGTCGGGGCAGACGTTTTGGTCGAGTATGACGGATCCGTTGAGCGTGTACAGGATGACGCTCGGCCCGGAGCAGAGCAGAATCTCTCCCGACACGTCGTTGATGCGCGCGCACTCCACGGGACGTACGAGCGGAAGCTTGCGGATAAACGTCAGCTGGTTCAAGTCCCATAGCAGACCCTGCCCATCCGCCGACACGCTGACAAAAGTACTAAAAGACTTGCTGACGGCAATGGCTGTGATGGGTGTCTTGTGTCCAAACAGGCTGGACTTGGGCACAAGCTCAACGGGCTTGCCCGGACTTGTTATAACGTTGTACACTGAAACAACGCAGTCTTCGCCAGCCGTAATGAGAGTTTTGGAGTCGGCAAAGCAGGCGCATGAGATTTGTCCAATGTGTAGATTTTCAAACAACCCAGCCGGCTGATACGTTAGCTGGGTTACTTCTTGTCGGAGCATAGTATCTTACCTTGCGATTGTCGCTGAAGAAGAAGCGGACCGTGTTGTCGGCATACCCCCATTCCAGAAATTTGTCGTATGGTGGCAAATTCAGGCGAAAGGGCGAGGCACACAGCAGTCGGTCCAATTTTGGTGAGTAAATCAGGGAGGCTACTCGTTCGTGCGATTCTGGACAGTGTTAGCAACGACGGTATCCTTTACTGCCATCATCGCGACATACCTATCAATGGGTTCGGGAGGCACATGAGTGCCTGCACCGACGAGTCAAGACGCTTGATCGGGCACTGTGCATTTTCACGCGGCGGGTGCGCCTTGGAATACACCTGATGCGGTGTCTGTCCAAAGTTGTGAATGACACCCGCAGTGATTGCGCGCTCATTTGCGTCCGTGATACGGTCCAGATCACTAGCACCAGCATACGACAAGTGATGAAAGACGTTCAGACTTTCCACGGCCGCTTCACCTCGCTGCTTATATCCAAAGACCAAATCGATCCAGCGATGGAGATTTTCGCTCACATATCGGCTCTCCAGAGCCTCTCGATGCTTGGCAATGAAAATCTTTGCATCACCCTTCGCCCACGGGGGCAGAGCGACATTATCGACCTTGACGCCGTTGCTCTGTCGTCGACCAAAGTCATATCCGTTGACGTTGGTCAGAAACTCAGGCAAACAAAAGAACTCGGGGATGAGTTCTCGGACATCCGTTTTGTTGCGGCAGGATGCCGACTTCCAAGCATCAGGGATAGACTGGAACAGTCGGTCGGCATGATCGAAGCTGTCACCTTGCAGCAAGAGATACGACTGCACAAACGGGGGTAAGCGGATGAGGTAAGACGAAACGATCATGGCAGACGAATAATGAGTACCGTAATGAAACGGCGCTTGTTCAATCTCCTTGAGAGCATTGTACGTTTCCACAAAACCCTGTACCCGTTCCTGTGTCTGAGCACCCATAGGCTTAGACAAGTCACGAAAGGAAGCGGGGTTGTTGAGGTCAAGCTCTTCGCTCGTAAAGTCGGCGAGTACCCAAGGGAACACTGGGTACTGCGTCAGATCGTTAAATGTCCTGCCTGCCATGGTGTTGACCATCATGAGATAGTGAAAATTGGACATTTCACCCTTCTGCCAGCGCTTCATCAACGGATTCCATGGAGACGTGTTGAACAATGTTCCCAGTTTAGAGCCAATACCTTGCTGCGACTCGTCAAAGTTTTTCAAAGCCTCGAACCTCCACGCATCTTCTGGGTTGGGAAGAGCATGGGCAGCGCTGGTGTGCGGCGCCTTGGAGAGCATCTTGGTGAACATCTCATCCCGAACGACTGAGTTGATCGCAGTGAGGAGGTAGCTGCGGCCATCTGTGAAAAAGATCTCGATGGCGACATCACGGAACAGGAAGCGGCGCTTTGAAATGCTAATGGTATCTTGCCACTTCCAGTGTCTAGACTCTTGATCTCGGTTGCCGGCTGTTTGCCGCTTTTCCAGAGTCTTGGTTCCAGTGACAATTCGCGTGAAGGGGTCGCGTTCTTCCATCGGGGCTTGCCAAACGTTGACAATGTCTCCAGTGGCCGTCTGGAACACGTTGTCCATCATATACAGCGCATCTTTGCCAATAATCAATATTCCCTCGCAGGCTTCGAGTCCGGTTACACGAGAAACATTGTAAGCGGCTTGAACTTGGTCGCCATGTTCCAGGCGACGCATAACTTTCCGATTCTTGTCTTCAAAGTTCTCATCCAAGTCGTTCGCGTCATTCGGGTCCTCGATGAGTTCAAAGTCGTCTTCCGGTGTGAATCCGCTGTCCTCTTGTTCAAAGGACAGCTCAGTATCAGCTTCAGCAGTGGTTCCGGGAGCAGCCGTCCCAGGTGTCGTGACCAGCGTTGGCGTAGTGGGCGCTGCGCTTGGCGAATTACCCGTCGCTGTATTGACTCGCAAGGCTGCCGCTGCAACTCCCTTCTCTTTAGAACGGTACTTTTCCATCTCTGTAGAGAAGTCCGGCAGCAATCGAAGACGCATACGGTTTCGCCCTTCGGTCCGGTCAAGCTTCCACTTCAGAGGCCGAGGGTCGCTAAACACGGCGCCGGGTCGTCTCAGGTCCATCTCCATCTTTTTGTACGCAGAAATGAGGAATGATAGATCATCTTGTTGATCTTGGAGTAATCTCTGGTACTTGAAGTGCTCGGAATTGTAAATACTCTTCATCCAAGCGCTATTTCCAGTCTCATGACTGGCTAGAAGTTTGTCTTTTGCCACGCCTTCCAAGTACCATTGCTTAAGTTTATCCTTTCGTTTGGATAGGCGGGTCTTGGCCGTCTCCTGCGTACGCAAATTTTCGATGCTGACAAAGTTCTCCCAGGTCTTGGCCATTCCTCCAAAGAATAGCAAATCAAGGGACGGCCGGTTTTGATCCACCCATGCGATGAACACGTCGTCGTCCAGCTCCGTAATTTTCAAAAAGTCGTGGAGAATTTGCTTGTGGCCAGGGACCATGAAGGAGCGAATGAGAGCAGTGGACTCGTCCGGCTTCGCCACCAGCAATATGCGAAGAAAGTTGGCCGCCGACCGCCGTAGAGGGTCCCTTTCGTCAACGAGCTTGGCATAGAGTTGGTACCAAAAGAGTTTAAGGTACTCATCCTCCGCCGCGAAGCAGCCCAAAATTGACATTTGCCAATACGCCAGCTTGCTCATAAACTTCATAGCAGCTTCTTCTGTCGTTTCAGGCCTGTCCATGTCCGATAGCTTCAACAGAATAACGCGCAGTAGGCACGTACGGGTGAGTGTGACGGACTGGCTGCACAGCCTGACGGTTTTCAAGCTTGCAATATCCGGTCGCTGCAGGTATTCTAACAGCATTCCTGCAAAATCAATGATCACTTCAGCGCCATCAATGAACCATCCTTCGAATACAGCCTCTGTCAAGTGCAGGCAGAGTCGTGCCAGATTCGTGATTAGCTTTGGCTCGCACAACATGGATTGGTTTGACAGAATATGGTCTGTTGAGTTAGTGGCAATCTTCCTCAAGAGAAAGGATTCGAAATAAGCTTGATGTTCTTGAAACCCAGGCGGAACCTTTGTGAAGAGCAAAAAGCCAGAGAATTCCTTGCGCTTGAAAATTTGGTCCATGAAGACCTTGATTGCAAGCCCCAATAGGCTGTCAACGAGGGCACCAGACTGCCTATTGCTGCTCAGTGGACGAGACGTAGACTCGTGATGCTTGCTATCTTCTTGTACACTTTGTGTGGTGAGCAGAACGAATGAAGAAGCACGTTGGAGAAGAGTCCCTTTGGGGGGCGTTGACTGCGGTGTGGTGCTCAAGTCAACGCTGCTGGTTCGTACAATCGGCGCCGGACGGCCAGAAGCTAATCCTATGGGCCGAATAATGACATCGCTGCCGTCAAAGTTCAAAGTCGAGTCTCGAGAGTGCAGTTCGACATCTGGCGTCACAGCATCGCTGCTGACGATAACAGGATACAGCATGGAAAAAATGAGTCGAACCCAGTCAGAACTAAAGGCAAAGTCTCTGAAATCGGCGGATTTCTCATACAGCTCATGAAAGAGCTTGAGCATGTTTTGCAATATAACAGGATCTGCATGTTGCTCCAAAGTCATTCGGGCCTGGAAGGCTCGTGCCATCTCGTCTGTCTCTGTTTTTGCGGGCTCGGCCGAAGACGCTGGTCGAAGCTCCGAATCGGGGGTCGCTTCTGACATATCGTCTTGCTTGAGAATATCATTTAGGCCATGCTGAAGCATAGACGTGATGATGATAGAGGCCTCGGGATACACCACTTTGCGGTCACCAAATACGCCAAGTAGATAACCTGTATCGAGCCACTTGTCTGTGTTAAGGTCAGCCACATCGACACCGAACAGCAGAGGTAGAACCACCGGCCAGAGCGCAGCGCTGTACCAGAACCGCTTTAATCGATTTGCCATGATTGCAAAGCCTGCCGACTTGCTGGCGAATTTTGAAGTATAGGCCGAGCCATGAGCAACCAATAGCCTCGACAGGATGGTCGCACCTTGCAGGAGAATGTCTTTGTCGTTCTCAGCGAGCAAATAGAGGAGCCATTTGTTTGTGACTGTCTTGGCAAATTTGCGAATGTAGTTAAAATTTCCTTTTTCGCACATGATATGCGAATAAATACTGAGCACCCGTGCACCGAGTTGTTTCTTGGTCAGATATTTCACCCCTGGCAGCGGACTGCTTGCACCGCTACCATCACCAGTTTGCCTCCTCATCAAGTTTGGTGTTGCTGGCAGGGAAAGCGAGGAAAGCGGTCGCGAAGTCCTAGACATGGACGAGCTTGGGACGTGGAAGGCGTATGTGATGAAGAGCGATAGTGATCGCATAGCTTCGGGGCTGAGGTTTGATTTCACCAACACTTCAAATGTTTGCATGAAGTGCGGCAGGACCTCTTCCGGTATAGCTTCACCTTTCATTGCATCAAGAAGCCGTTTGACGATGCGCATCCGTACCAGTCTCCTGCTATTAAATTCATGATGCTTGCTATTGACAGCGAAGGTGACAAATTGCTTGTAGTATAGTTCTTGGATGCGAGGGGCCGATTTCCGCCAGAGGTCCAGGTCGATCAGCAAGATACGATAGGCAAGTGGGTTGACGATCAGTGAATCCAAGGGGTTCTCGTGATTATAGCCGACGAACCCAAGTACCAGGCTCAAGACTCTAAAGGCTAGACTGTCGCGTTCCTCGGCCGAGAGGTGCAGCTTGATGGCGAAGAACTCGGTAGCCAGTCCGTTCACAAATCCCATCTTGTAACGAAGGAGCATGGCCAGAATACTGTAGCCGTTGTCACGTTCCATAGCTTCACTGTTCCTCCAGCTCGTTCGAATACAGTGGAACATGATCTCAAGGGTGCGAATGGTTTCTTCAACGGACATGGCCCTTTCTAGTAGTTTCAGAGCCAGCGAGGTGAACCCAGCAAGACGCCAAAGGTTCTCGTCCAGGTACGACGGTAGTGCGATGGTCGGACTGCCCCGGAATGATGCAATTCCTTGGGGCTTGAAGAGGGCATCAGCAATGTTGGGGACAGCGGAGTTGATGGCTAGAGGAGCCCCATCTTTGTTTGAAGCAATGAAGAGCGCACGTGAAGCGGAACGAGGGAGGGAGCGCAAGAGACCCGTATCGAGAAATTGAACATTTTCTGGAAGCGTTGCAGATGGAAGAATGCTAAGCAAAACTTTTGACTCTGGCAGTATTACACTCGCCTTGTCTCGAACCGCTCTCAGGATGTCGGAACTTTCGTCCTTGCCAGGATGCGCAATCTCATTTCGAAGACCCAGCTGAGCGGATGCCTCGTAGGTTTGAAACCCGCCCAGTGTGTCTTGAAAATTCCCGTGATAGTGAGGACCGAGACCATAATGAACAGCCAGGAAATCGTCGCCAATTATGTCTTCAAAAAGATGTGCAGACGCCAACGACCATCGCGAAGATACGAGGCCCGTGCCGAGTTGACCAGAAAGCTCCCTTGGGGTACCTATGAAAGCTTGGACAGGATTGGTTTTGTTCTGACCAGAATTGAAGGATGCAAAACTTTCGTTGCTATTATTGGATAGTGGCGGAGTCAGAGGATAGTTGCATCGCATCTGCTCGCAGAATTCGCCATTGACGTACAAGGCGGCGCGGCTCGCTGTCATGGTTCTTGGCCTCTTGTGAACAATGGCGATGTGATACCATTGCTTCTCTCGAAATTCGGTGGATTTGAAGCGGATACTAGGCTTGTTGGAGAATACTGACGTCTGCAGGATAAAATTGTGCGTGTCCCTCTCCAGATACATGAGGACGAAGCACGTCTGAGAAACGTCAAAGGCGCCAAACAGAGTAGTGTGTGTGGACGGATCGAAATGGTCGATGTATATCCAGGCTGTGAAGGTGTATCCAGCTGAAGATTGTGGTGGGAACGAACGACCAAGACTGGGAAGCTCGAGAGACGAATGGCCGTACAGTGAGAGATCAAAGTTGAAAAAGGCAGGGCCGTGGTACCTGCCCATCATTTCGAGACAGAATTCGGAGGCTTCCGAGCCAGGCACGGAGAGGAGGAATTGTGTGTCGGCGGGCTTATCGACACCAAAGAACATGAGCCGACGACAAATGGCCATGGTCTTTTTACGTTCAGCATCGGACAAGGGTGTGTTTGGCGAAAAGGCGACACGCAGAAATTGAGACATGACACCAGTGGAATGAATAGCGGCACAGTTGTACGTCAGCACCTCGGCAGCACGCAGAATGGTTTCAAGGACCAAGAGAGAGGCTGGCGTGGCGGCAGAATCGTTGTCACGGGGGAGAGAGGACCAAAAGCTGACAATGGCACGAAGCATCTCTGGGTATTGGACTCGAGTCATGTTTTGCACCAGTTCGCGAACCTTGGGGCCAATCGACTCGATAGATTTGGCGAGGACAAGATCCCACTGGTCATCCTGTTCCGTCTCGTCGGCATTGTCCGCGGATCGTTCGTTATCATGGCGCAGTGTTTCAGCAATGGACTGGAAAAGGAGATCGATGGCATCGTCGCCGAGGGAAAAGGCAAAAAGCTTGCCAAAGACGTGGCAGCTGACCCAGGGATTGGGTTCAACGCCGCCGAGACCAATGCTGGCAATGGCCTGCTCGAGAGCCTCCCATCCGCCGCCTTCGACACGGAACTTGAAGAAGCGCTTGTTGCCAGAGTGGCTGTGCATGGCGGCGGCGAATACGTCGAGCGTGGCAGCCAGCAATTGGAAGAGCGCCGTCATTTCCTTGTTGGATCGTTTTTCGGGATCGTAATATCCGGAGAAGCTCCGCAGGACATTGAAGACGGCCTCGAAGCCGCCGGCATGCCGGAAGGCATCCTGCTGCGAAGGTGTATTGGGCCCAGATATTTGTTGTGCGACAGCTCTGAGGCCGTTGGTGAGCTGCAGTATCTCGGGGTATGCATTGTCTGTAGAGGCATTGGTCTGGCTGGCTAGGCCTTGGAGAAGAGCTTGCAGAACTTGGATGGATTTCAGGTTGGCAGCTGCTGGTGTGGAGGCGGAGGTCGAGGAGCGGTATCGCCTGGTAGTGGTCGACATGATGGCGGGGGACTGCAGCCCTATCTCAGTGCATTCCAAGCTAGGATTCCCATGACCCCCTCACGGGCCTAGGAAATGCGTTGACGAAGGCTGCATCAAGATGCTCCGGGTGGGAGGGTTGGGAGTGCCGTCGTCGCGTTAGCTTAGCGGCGCGGGGCACATTTGAGGTCTTTTAATACGATGAATCCAGATTGAAGAATGCGCAACGCCGGAAAGATTTTTCAATTGTCGAATAGGCGCTACCCGATGTGGATGACGAAGTAAATGGCAGCGTCAAAGGAGCTTTTGAATGAGGGATACGGGCGCTTAGTCTGGCCTTTGGAGCTGCCAATTGTGTGGTGCAAGAGTCAAGAGAGATGGAGCTACCTGACGTAGTCTCGTTGCAGCGATTGGCCCTTATTCGTTGGCCTGTCAGCTGCGCCAGGCGGCAAGTCCACAGTGAGGCTTGGGCGCAGGCAGATGTTGAGGATGAAACGGTTTGAGGGTCGACAGAAAAGAAGATGCAAGTGCGTCCTGATGTTATGTGATTGCGAAGCCTGGTACTTTGGCCATGCCGCTCCATGGCTCGCCTACAGAGGGCTTTTGCAGTCGGTCTTTGCTCGAGATTAAGGATGTCTAGGGTAACTGTGGTGTCGATGTAGCCTTACCCTCACAATCTGGCTGGTATGATGGCAGACGACCGAGTGGCTGTGCAGCAGTGATAACGAGAGAGTGCGCCTGGCAGTTTTACCGCAGCGACTGTGTCCTTGTAGCGGTATGTTCTGGACATCCGCGTGTACCTACCTCTAGGTACCTAGGTACGGGAGCGCTAGCGGTCGACCGCCGATACGGTCGGGTTAGATGAGCTCACGTGGCTCAGTAATGAGTAGCAGAAGACTTATGTCTAGCTATATACAGTCAACAGTTAGAGGAAACAGTTAGAGAAAGACGACAAAGAAGCAGTCAAGAGGCAATATGGCTCGTGTGGCCGTCCTCCATCATCTCGCACCATGATGACTGTAGCGATGCGACCTGAGATGTGCAGATGTGTAGACGTGCAGATACACAGATAACAGATAGCTTGCGGCTTGAGAGCGAATAGCGGTGGGTTGGCTAATGATGGGCGGGATTATGTCATTTAACTTGATCCGTCTTGCATCTTGTGTCGATGCAGAGCTGCAGCTGCAGGTGACTCGGTCGCCGCTCTCGGCGGCGTCCATGATACGACAAACAACGAGGCTAGGCAAGGCAAGCAACGAAAGGCGAGTAAGAAAAAAAAAAAAAAAA
>JAEIJG010001041.1:0-14912 GCA_037289395.1 Beauveria scarabaeidicola
AAAAGCGAAACAACAAAAAAGGTCTGATTACTTACAAAACAAAAAAAAAAAAAAAAAAAAAAAAAAAAAAAAAAAAAAAGGTGGACACTATAGTGTGGTATTTTCTTTGGTGAAATTTTCTTTTTCGATTCTCATTAGGCATCCCAGACTGGTTCCGCCAGCGCCTCAAAATGTTTCCATCCTTTTTTTTTTCTGATAATTGCTTCACTTGTGTCTCCTCCTTTCCTGAACCAGAAGCCAAACAATAAGAAAAAGACCGACACCCCTGAAAGAAAATAACGACCTACGCGGTCAAAAGTAACAAAAAAAGCAATAAAGCACATCCCAGCATTTCCCGTTTCCACACGGCCCAAAACCAAAAACAACACACAAGATTAAGCAAAGAAAAAGTCGATACAAGCAGGGTATAACAAAGCAGCGCGTGGTAGCCGCTTATGCCTCGAGGGTCTTGTTCTTCTTCTTCTGTTCAACCTTAAGCAGCAGTGCGCGGTTAATGTGCGGCAGCACACCACCGTAGGCAATCGTGGCGCGGATCAGGGTGTCGAGCTCTTCGTCACCACGAATGGCGAGCTGGAGATGTCTGGGGGTGATGCGCTTGACCTTGAGATCCTTGGCGGCGTTCTGCAGCACGTGGTTAGCGAGGGATCCAACGAGAGTGTGCCGGGGATTGAAAAGCGTACGCCAGCCAGCTCGAGAACTTCAGCGGTGAGATACTCGAGAACAGCAGTAACATAAACGGCAGCCTTGGCTCCGACACGCATCTTGCTCTGGGTGTTTTGCTTCAAGAATCGCTTGACACGACCGCAGGGGAACTGTACAATGAACGGTTAGCATCGTCATTTTAAGAAAGTGACCCGAAAAGTTTGCGCAAGCTTCGTCAAAGGCTCGCGACGCAATTGCACAAGCCCCACCCGCCAAAAGTCTCCCGCCGCTGCTTGGATCGCTTTCATCAACCGTAGGCGCGGCAAACGTCGCGCATCGAATTCACCGCCGCGGGAAGCTCGAGTCGCGTGCTGCAAAGAGGAGAGGGTGAATTTTTCGACGTAGAGGAGCTCGGTGACGCGTCTCGGATCGATGGGCTGGCGACAGTCGCGGGTGTGGCAGGCCTCTCGGGGGGTTGGCACGATCGGTGGAGTGCGCGACGTTGGCGACGGGCGCCATAGAGGGACGAGAAAGAATCGATGCAAATTCTCCCATTCGCAATGCAGGTCGGGAATTCAAAAGGCTTACCTGAAGACCGGCACGCGCAGAGTGGCTCTGCTGCTTCTTCTGGCCGTCGGCGGCGCTGGTCTTGCCGCCAGAGCTCTTTCCACCAGATGACTTTCCCTTGCCGCCGGGCATTTTGACGATAATATGGAGAGAAGGAAAAAAATTGGGTAAATTCGTAAAGTCGAGCGAAGATGCGACAAGAGGATGCGCAACCGATTTGTCAATAATAACTTGAATCCCAATGGTTTGGTAATGCGATGGAGGGGGGGTCTGTTGATGAAGGAGTAGCGTTGGTGCAGGGCGTTGTGGCGGGCGGTGTTTACGGCAGAAATTTAGCTCGGTGCAAGCTGGCGTAGCTGATTCTCAATGTTGTTGTTTGGGGCGCTGGAAGAGGGGAGGCGGCGCTGCTGCTACTGCTGAAGGGCCCAGCAGGCTTGGTTGTTTGGAGCATCATTGGCTTGGCCAATCAAGATACGTCAACTGCTATCGAGTAATGCGCCACGAGTGGCTGGTGCCTTACGGCGCCAACTGTTTGCGGAAGCCGAAGTTTCGCCGCGACGAGGCGCCAAGCCCCAGGCAGAGAGGCGCCCAGCCGGGGCAGAAGGCAGCAGCGGTCGCTTTGCGAGATGTTACCTCATTTTCTTGTTCGAAAAGGGGGAAGGAAGTGTTGTCGAGCGTCGTTAAATTCGTCTTTTTCGCTGCAGGGCGGTGGTGACCGTGGCGACTCCGGCGTGTGCTGTGTTGGCTTGGTACTGCTGCTTGAGACTTGCTCTTGGGGGGCCGCCCAGTACGGCAGCCCATAGCCGAAATACATCAGCCAGTCATATCGTATCGCGGCTCGCGAGGCAATGTTTTCGTCACAAGGTGCGGTATTCTTGATGCCATCGTTGCTGCCTTGTTGTGTATTCGGGGACGACAAAGGTTGACATATTGAACATGAATGTGGTGCTGCTGGAGCACCGCAATGGAGGCACAGCGTATGTATTTGCCCCGCTATTGCAGCCACCGCTGTGGCTGGAGCAACGGGCAGCCACATCTGCCGTTGGCCTAACGAGACGCATGCTCTCCACTCCCAAGACACACAAAGTCTGCAACTGGCATCTGGCTGGCATGTTTCGCGCGATACGAGACGCTGCTGACCTGCGGGCTCGGTTCCTTTTGTACTGAATGGTGCGACTTGCCGACTGGCAAGACCGTGGGTGGATATATCTTTGCGACACGGCTTACGGCGAGGTTGCAGCATCGGTATCACGACACAGTGATGTAGCCGAGTTTACGGCATGACACTTGCCGTAGCACAACTTTTTCGCGAGGTTAGTCCAAAGTTACAGCCGCATGTTATTTGGTATGTCTATGGGCATAGCGGTCGTTGGTTCTCTGTCAGATGCACAGCGCTGCGCGCAAAGCACCGAGCTGCTTTGCCGCCTACTCTGCAGACATAAGCGCCTTGCAAGATCAACTCTCACGGACCAAATAACGCACGGGTCGAAGTGGTCGCACATGCACAGTGACTAAGAGACGAAGGAGACACATGTGAGGGTAACAGCCGCCCACTAGACTCGCGCGCTTGATTCAATCCAGCTTCTGCTTTGCTGAGCCTGCTCTTTACGATAAGCTGTGGTGAACAGTTCTTTCAGAGAGTCCCTTGGGCATAACAATGAAATCACGACCTACATGCGTTGGAACACCGCCTCACGGGTGAATATAGTATATGTCATCTTGGCAGTATCGTGCATCAAATGGACGGACCAGTCGATGCTCACCGCTGCATCCATATATTATGCCAGGATGCCGACAACCATATTTACCACCTGTTGATATGCGGAGTTGGCAGTGACAAACTGAAAGTCCCATGTTGGAGATTACGGAAATCGGCATTACCAGGCTCGAGTGGACCGGCATTGCCGCTTCATCAATCATTACTTCACTTTTCAGTCCTCAAGATGGCAACTGATTCATACTGTGCCTACCCCTGTTCTTCCGCCTGCAGCACGGGCTAGCCACTGTGGCGGACCACCGTGCAGCGATTCTTCCGAGCTGTATCAGTGACTTCAGGCAGCGCATTGTCTGCTGGCAGTATACCAAGAGTACGGCTTGCGTTACGGTCACTTTATATATAGATGACCACTGAGCTGCAAGACGACAACTGAAATTCCTACCGTAGAGCTGGGACAAAATCGAGTGACGAGTCTGCAGTGGGGTTGGGAGTCAGCCCTTTGAGAATACATGACGAGACTGACATTGAAGGAACACCAGGCAACAAGGGGTCCAATTCCAACCGGCCAGCATATGGTGGGCCTACTTCCACAAAGACCAGGTCACGCTGCAAGCGCTGCAATTTATTTAGCGTTCTTCCCGTACCTTTGCGCAGGGCCGGGCCGGGTATGCCACTGTACATGACGTCAAATGATATAAGATGCGTACCAGTAGACACCGGAGCTCTTTCTGTGATGAGCCAGGTATTTACGCTGCTGATGATGCCAATATGTTTTTGAGGTGTGTGCAGATTCTTGCCCACGTGGAGGCCCAAGTGACGATGCAAGCCGGGCTTCCGAGACCAGGTTTCCGAGGCCGAAGAGCGAAGCGACCGAACTAATTTGGTGGCCATCCCATGGTGCCAATGGTGGCTCGAGGCTGCTGGGGTCTTTGGCGAATGTGGCGGCATAAGGGGGTGGCAGGGGCCGCAGGGCTCCCTAAATATTAGGTTTCTTTCCCATCTTTGCTCATTTGCTTAATTATTCGTATTTGCATCTCAGCAGGGGACCTCGTGGTCAGCAGACTCGGTGCAACCTCGTCGCGACATGGGATGACGGCCCCACGATTGCATTTGAAAGACAAGGACGGGATCATTGATATCGCTCTTGTTTGTGAAACATACGAATAAGAAAAAAAAAACCGAAGCCCGGAGCGGCCCGCGTGATGCAACCGCCGTCGCTTAATGCAGAGCCCCTGGGTTGAGCGCGCGCAGCCTTCCGATTCGTCCACTGATAACGGCCACCATTTTTGATGCTGCAATGATGCACATGCTCCGGGACGTATGCGGGCGGGTGCGTGGGCTGAATGGGCTCTCGACGCTGGATGTGGTTATTATGCAGACAGGGATGGCTAATCGTCGAATGAGGGGCGATAGGTACGGATGGGATGGGGGCCAGGTGAAAGCCGCATTTTGGT
Organism: Beauveria scarabaeidicola; assembly: GCA_037289395.1. Taxonomy (NCBI): domain Eukaryota; kingdom Fungi; phylum Ascomycota; class Sordariomycetes; order Hypocreales; family Cordycipitaceae; genus Beauveria; species Beauveria scarabaeidicola. Next base: position 4,381 of record JAEIJG010001041.1, read on the forward strand.
GCGTGCTTTATATTTAATTAATAATTGCTACGTATGATACTTTGAGCCATCTGAGCAAGTCGATCAGAGAGCCTTAATAGAAGAGCTATTCGAGGCAAGTGCGGGTATTTAGTGTCAAAGAGTCGTAGGCAAATAAGATTGGCAGTGGAGAGGCTTGCTGCGCTTCAGTGCTCCTTTCCTGCTTTGGTGTTGCAACAGGGAGAAGAGTCAAGCGGAATGCGAAAAGTCTTGTCCTTTTCTGGTCCCTTTCAATGGTTGAGAACGCCTCCTGACGACTTGGACAATGACGATCATGGGAGAAGAAACGACGAGGCAGAGCTGCATCAAGTCATGTCCGTATTGCTTGGAGAAAGCATCCCTTCAAGATGCCCTTGTGCCGCCCGCCCTCTGGCTCTGGCTCATGTCCAGGTGTGACCCACGGCAGGGCGCTAGGCCACGAGCTTGGCTGTCAAGTTGGCGGGGATAAGTGGACGGGTGAGACATGGAACAGGTTTCTTGTGATGCCAGAAGACAGAAGGTTGTTACTGTAAGGAGATGGGCGATGGGTGGCTTGATAGGCTACAGGCAAGGCTTGTGCGTAGATGCAGTATCATGAGCGAGAGAAGAGGATATGGACACCTCTTGTTGTTTGTTTGTTGTTGTTGTTGTTGTTATTGTTGTTGTTGTTGTTGCAAAGACAGAGTTAACAGAGGCTTGATTCCGCCGTTGTTAGACCCTGATGCGGGTTTCCGTGGGGTGTTTCAAGAGTGCCTAAATAATACATTGGTGTTTGCCGCTGGCAACGGCCTTGGAGTTGTCATGTAGCACAACTGACAACTACGAACAAAGGAAGAGTTGATAGGATGTTTCGCTTTGAGAGCTTGGCCAGGCGTAGTGAGTTGCCCTCGGCGGTTGCTAGGACAAGGACAAGCCTCTGCGTTGGGTTGAGGCTTTGTTGCACAGCCAACAATAGCCATGGAGGATGAGAGGCCGGCCGAGGCCAGTCAGAGAGAGTTTCATTGGACCAAGGTGGCGTGCATTGTCTGCAAGGGATATGGGCATGGAAATGCAAGGCATGTCTGCAAGGCGGACGGGACCGATGGACACTTGCAAGACTTGGTAAATAGTACAAGTGGACAAAAAATTGAATGATTGGAGGATAGACGAGTTCAAGTAGGTACATTGTGTACCTACGCATTCGTACACAACTTGGTTGTCTCTTGTTTCCTTTCTGCTTGTCCTTTTGTTGGGCAAGGCCAGCCCTTGTGGCGTACTACTTTATAGGGGCCCAGGGGAGTGGCAGGTGGCTGGCTGACCTGGACATGGCTGGAGTTGGAGAATCAGGAACCTTCAAGTTGCAAGGAGTACGAAGTAGCTTTGGGTAATTCTGAGCAATTTATCCGTACCTACCTACATTTACCATTGACATGTACTTGTGCTTGGAAACATTAGTATAGATCAAGGTACTGTAAGAGATGCAGCGCCAGTACCAAGGGTTTAGGTAGGTAGGCAATTGCAGCACCCTTACAGGCTTACAGCGACTGTTAGGTAACCTATCTAGGTGCCTACCTCTAAGGCTCTACCTAGCGGAAGCTGGTACCTACCGCACCCCCATTTCATCACTGCCCATGTCGTCTTGATGATGATTTTCTTTTTGTGTTTATGTGCCTGCACATTTATCATAATTATATTCCCCCCGTATGAATGGTTGGCCATCCTATCTTGCTTAGCCCTTGTTGGCCCCTGATGACCACTGGACCAATGACCCCTATAAGAAATAAAATGACAAAATACCTAAATAGAACAGACAAATATTTACCCCAAAAGTATCTACGAGGTACAAGCCAGCCAACCCATCTGCCTGCACCGCGTTTGTACCTTTCCGGCGCTGCACTGGCAACTAAATACACAAGCTTCACCACCATTTTTTTTTGCCAACCTCCGCCCCTACCCCATTGTGTGGTCCCAATTGCATGTAGCGTCTTTTTTTTTTCTTCCTCGTTTCCTTTCCTTTTCCTCCTTTGCCCTCTTTCTCCCCCCGAACTCCCCCATCCTCCTTGCTTTGCCTCTCCTTTCCCCCCCTCTCCTCTCCGCCGTCTCGTCCTCCCTCATCACCTTTACGATCGTCGATCCCTCTCGACTCGTGGACCAGGACAAGAGACCCTTTTCTGCCTCGCCTACTTTTCTTGCTTGTGCGGCAACAGTTACTTGGCTGGCACAACCACTCCCACCACTCCCACTCACACCCCCCCCATCCCGTCTACCGCCTATCGCCTACCGCCTCCCGCACACCTCGCTCGGGAGCCCGAGACCGACCACCATCTCCCTCCCGCCGCGGAAATCTTTCGTCTCTCACAGCACCCCTAACCGACCGACGTCGTCGTTCGCTTCACCCCTGAGCGTCCGTCACATCGCACACGCTCCTCTGCACGCTGCGACCGGCCTGCTACTACGCTACCAGACCTTCGAAAGGCCTTTTTAACCCTCCCGACTGAATCGCCCACCGCTAAAGAGAGCCCATACTTTACTGTACTGGCGCCCCTTTATACTTTGTGCCTTTTTCACGCCCGCCGCCCGCCCCTCTACCCAGGTGCTTCGTTTGCTTCTGCTTCGTTGCTCCCGCATCACCACTTGCGCGCTCCAGAGAGCCTCTGATACCCCGGCCGGCACGTCATCGAGTCGAGTCCAGTTGATTGTCCTGCCGCCTCAATATTTCAGTCGGCCTGCACAAGAGAAACTTATCCGCCTTGAGATATATTTTTTTGCCCACCTTGGACGCTTCGTCATCATCCTGCGCTTTTCGACGCCCATAGTTGCATTTTTACGACGGTTTCGAACGAGACGAATTTTCATGACTTGCCCCCTGAACGAATACTTTGAATAATCCCAACACTTGTCCTGCCGACTACACCAGCGGCATCGCTTCTTGTCCCACCTCTTTGCTGCTATCCTCAACCTCAAAATTCCTCAAACCCGCCCTGTCCGGCCACAGCCGCACATTTACACTTGCTTTCCGGTCATTGCGCGCAATGGCTCAGCAACCTCACGACATGAGCTACCTCGACTACAACTCGGGCTCCAACCGCTCGCCCAATTCCTCTCGCCCACAATATGGCGGCGGCGCTCCTGGCTTCAACGCTGGTCTTTCCCTACCCCGACAAGCCCAGCGCCCCTATGAGGCACCCCTCGGCTCTTCTGCCCTCTACGCATCCGACCGCCCCAACGCCGGATACAACGTCAGGGGTATGGATACCATCTCCGCTGGCGCTGTCCCTAGCTATATGCTGGATGGCAACCAGGGCTGGAGCTACAGCGCTTCCGGTGCTGCGACGGTCAACGGCGCCGTCAACGGTCCCAACAGGAGCCGCAGCGGCAACCGCAGAGCTGCTCTCCCCCAAGTCAGTACCACACTTGCGTCCCTTTGATAGAAATCTTGCTAATCATGCGTAGACTTGGACCGATCACCCCAGCATGCCCCCAATGCCTTCGAATCTCCAGGCTTATGGCGGAGGCCTCAACGGCTCCCACCTCTCCAGCGGCAATCTTCGTGTTGATCACCCAGGCACCCACCCATCGCCCTCCGATATTCGCTCCACCAGCTCCGACCCCGATCAGCTCATCCCTACTGCCATTGTCATCAAGAATATCCCTTTTGCTGTCCGCAAAGAGACACTTGCCTCCATCATGCTCGAGATGCATCTACCCCAGCCATATGCCTTCAACTACCACTTCGACAATGGCGTCTTTCGCGGTCTCGCATTTGCCAACTTCCAGTCAGCCGAAGACACTAGGATCGTCATCGAGGCCATGAACGGCATGGATGTACATGGCCGCAAGCTCCGTGTCGAGTACAAGAAGATGCTTCCCGAGGCCGAGCGTGAGCGTATCGAGCGGGAGAAGCGGGAGAGACGAGGTCAGCTTGAGGAGCAGCACCGTGGCCCCATGCTTCACCAACAGAGCTCCGTCCAGTCTCTTGGTGCCATGTCCCAGTCTCAGCAGCGCGCCAATCCTGCCGGCTATCTCGGTATGTCCCAGGTGTACTGTCTAGAATGATAGAAACTGACCTTGTGCTAGGCGATGTCGACTTGAACGACCCGCAAACGCTAGAATATTACACGGACCTTGCCATGTTCCGTCGTGATGATACTCGCGAAGTTCTCGTGTTCCCACCTGGCATCGCCCCTGAGCACCGCCGCTTAATCCACATTCTCGCCCATCACATGGGCCTCGAGCACCAGTCGATGGGTGAAGCCGAATCTCGCCAGCTTACCGTGCTTAAATCCCAGCAGCCCTCCCCGACCCCCAATATCCACAGTGCCCCTTCCAACAGTCTTGATGTCCATAAGCGCGGATTGAGCAGGGCCGCTACCTTTGACTTTGCTGCCGACCGGGAGTCTCGTGCTGTCAGCAACAACTACTCTCATGTCAACGGCCGCCAGGGACCTACACTCGAGCTTCCTGGTAGCCCTGATGGCCCCGGCCTTCCCAACCACTTGCGCGCTGCCAAGAGTTTTGCCGATCTGCGTTCGTTTACGCCTAGTCCATCCCAGGCCTCGTCGAGCTACCTTACTCCCAGCGCTGGCATGGGAAGTATCGGCTCCGGCTCTACCGCCCGCTTCGGAGACTACATCAGCGCTCAGCAAGGCCACCCTGGCAACCCGTCTACCCCCGGTTCGAAGAATGACCATGGGTTGGCCAGTGGCCTGGGTGCCCTCAACCTGGGCTCTTACGAATCGGGCTCCATTTCCGGCCAGAACCGCAACGCTCCTGGTGCTATTGGCAGCCAGCGCCCTAGCGGCGTGAACAACGGACCTAAGGGCGCTCCCGAGCGTCAGCCTCGTGGCCCTGAACGGGAGGCTTCCTCAGGATTTGCTGGCCGTGGCCGATCCAATGGACACCTGCAGCGAAGCAGCGGTAGGTTGTCGGTCAAGACTTCAGCAGGGAGATTGGACTAATTCGCCGTACCAGACTCGTCCGACAATGGCGCTCGCGTTGGCACCGGTTCGACTAATGCGGCTCGGTTTTAAACTTGATGACTCTGGCCACGATGCCTGTTTCCCAGGATGGCGCGGCCTTTTGCTGGCTGGGGTGGTGTCTTCTCCAGTACGACCGCCCCAGTTTGTACTATGAATGATCCCTATCATGCTGCTACTGCTGGAAGCGTGAAACCTCTGTTTTTTATGATATGGACGTCAGAGTGATGAACTGAAACTCTTGGCGGCCATTTATGACGATGCATACGGAACGAGAGCATTGGATGGAGGCTCGAAAATACAGCATTAATTCAACCCTGACAACCTTTTACGACACGTCGAGATCCACCGTCTCAGCAAAGCAAATGATGGTGGAGCCTTTGTCATGCTGTCGACGGTGGATTCAGACCATACGTTGACGATGATGATGTGTTATTTATTTTACGATTTGACGTCTAGACAAATGCGTTTGTTTGCGGTCCGAGCTGTGGCTCATACTGGAGACATGGCGAGGCCGCTTCAGCAATGACCAGGACACAAGTCCGAAGAGAAGACGAAAACGCAGAATGACAAAAAAAATACGCTATACCCATTTAATACCCGAACAAACGAGCAGATACGACTATGACGACGACGAAATACTGTCCAGCGCGCGCGCATTGACGCCTAGCGACTGTTGATGGGAGGAAGGGTAGTCGGAGCGCAAGCATTGCCAGCCACGGATAGTATGGCAAGGGTTTGCGAAGGAGATGACCAGGCTGAATATCTTTATCGCTTTTGAAACAAGTTTTTGATTGAACCTTTCTGTTACTAGTTGTCTTTTGTTGTTTGCTTTTTTTTTGGATTCCTTTTTTGACACTGCGGACACATGTAAGGATGTTTCCTTGACAAGTTTTTGTAATTGGCCACGACTCTGGCAGGGGCGGAAAAAAACCTACTATAGACTGGGAACACGGGGGGCCGAGTAGCATAGGACTACCGAACCTTTTATGAGGACCTTTTGGTTCCAAGGGAAGGGAGGTGTTGGAAATGCAAAGTTTGTTTGGAATGAATATGAAGGACTGGTTTGATACTGCAAAGGTCGAGGGTATGTTGACAGACGGGGGTGGCGGAAACGTTGCCGGACCGAAGACGAGAATTGTTTCAATGCTCTGGTCCGTTTCTGGGAAAGGACGCTGAAGCACAGATTGGAAATGGAGACGTGATATAAACAAACATGTTGCCTGACCCTAGTCTTGTACGCTGTGTGAATATGTTTTGGAGTGATGGTGATGTGTATAATGGTAAAATTTGTAAAGACTTGTTTCTGCGCGAGGAGTGGCCGACAGTGCCCAAGAGACAATCCAGATCAAGGCCCTTCCCTTGTTTAGTTACTTGGCGGCTCATCATCGAGCGTCGCATTCCGCCCGCCTTTTCTCTCCCATCGCGTGTTCTTGCTCCCGGCCATGTACGTGCACCGTGGACCGTACCGAGAGGCGCGGCGCGCCGATCCGCAGCGGGGTTATCGTGGGGTGGCGTCCGATGGAGGAGTGATGCAACACGGAGGTGGGCGTATTGCACTTTTGTTTATTTCCTCTTTAGTTGTCTGAATTGAATCATCTTTTACATTTTTTTTCTTCTTCTCTTCTCTTCCTTGTTGAAAATGGATATTGTGAGCTTGGTTTGATGCATGCACTGAAGGTAGCAGCCAGCAAGCGCCGCTGTTGGCGGTGCATAATTCGTTTGCTGCTTGCGAGGGGTCTCCAAGCACTCTTCTTTCTTTTTAATTCTGTAAAGAGAGATGATGATGTGAATCTTTTACAAGAAACATTTTTATACTAGAAAATTTGAAAGAAATATGAAACGAGGCTGGTAGAGTGTGGTGCGAAGGGGTGGAAGGGAGAGAGGTTCCAGTATATAATTGAGGCTAAAACCGACGGCACAGTTTACACATAGGCTTTCGCGTCCAGCATTGTCATTTTTGGCATATAAATGTGGCGGCGTACGTCTGTTGACTGGAGCCATTATCGTCTGACAGGCTTGTCGTTTAGAGAAGGCAATGTGCGACATTATCATAATCGCTTAGCCCACTGTCAAGTCTTTGTTTTTGATCCGAACCTCCAGGACCAAGTGTTGTGTTTTCTTGCCTAAAAATCAGCAGCGGTTTTGGAGAGCGCCGAGTTAGGTTCACAGTTGGGCCGTTGTGGCTTTAACTTGTGAACCCATCCGTCATCCCCAGTTTATTCAAGCAAGTAAAAAATAATGTCATCGCCGTTGCAGTCTAAAACCGACCTTGTCCACATTGAGCCGTCACCGTTTAACTATTACTTTTTTTCTTTTTTTGACCTTGACCACCGCACATCCCCGGTGCCCTACGGCACTCTTAATACCTGGCCTATCGATAAAGCATCACCTTACCCCTCCCATCTCTATTTAGGTTATATATAGATAGTACCTAACCGCCGTTTATTATCCCTAACCAAATACACTAACACCTCCCCGTTAGTTATAAGTAATTATAAGTAGTTAATAGGTTATATAATACTTAAATATATATTATAGCCTAATAAGGTTAGTAGTCCTTAGTAACTAATACCTTAGCACCTATATATACCCACGTATATAATAGATATTTATTATTTATAAATAAACTATAGCTTATTAAGAAGCTTTATTATATACTAGGTATATATACCTTATAATTATTTAGTAAGTCACTTACTTAGAAGTTATAGTATTATTATAATATTTTATACTAAGAGAATATTCTTTATTTAATTAAAATAGAATAACTATATAATTCTATAATAGTAGTTAATCTTATTATAAGTATATACTAGTCTAGTTATATATTATTATATCTAAATTACTAATATTACTAGCTATATATTATTTTACTTATTATACTAAGTCTAATACTAGAAATATTTTACTTACCTTATATTACGCCTAAGAAGGTGATAAATGTGGTGATGATAAAGCTTGTTTCTCGCTAGCTAGTACTGGCCTGATTCTGGCTACTTATAGCTGTGTACGGGCTACGTAGGGCACCTACACCTGCTTAGTCAGAACTAGCCACCTATAGCTATTCTATAGTCTAACACCTTATTTATAAATCCCTAAGGTAAAAGTAACTTTACTAGTACTACTAGTACTAGTATATTACTTATTTATTATATTTCTCTTAATTATAAAGCTAAGGCTATAGTATTAGCTTATTATAATATACTTAGCTTTAAAGATATTATAGTAAATATAATATATAATTATAATAATCTTATTTGAAAAAAGTATTCTTATAAAGTATATAAAGATATATATATATTTATAACTATAATATTTACTTTATAATAGTAATAATTATATCTTAGTTATACTTAAAGAAGCCTTTATTAAATTTCTTAACTATAGCTTAGTCTTTTATAACTATTCTCTTAAAGGTAAAGTAATAACTCTTCTTAGTATTATACTAGCTAAAGTAAACCTTAATAGTCTAGGCTTTATTATAGCTCTTAAGGTTATATTTAAAAAGATATTTACTAATATAAAGTCTAATAATAATATATATAATAAAGTCTTTATTTTTACTAAATATTATATTTATATTTATAACATATAACTATAGCTTATTAAGTATTATATCTTCTAAACTTTATAAAATCACTTATAGCCTTATTATAACTATTATATATAATAATAACTTTATCTTATATCTCTCCTTTAGTATTTTATATAACTTTTAAGCCCTTATATTTACCTTTAAAGATAAGGAGAATATAACTAAGGTAAATATATATAAGTATATATAAGCTATAATCTAAAGTAATCTATCTAATATATAATATAATAACTCTAAGTCCTATATAGTCCCTAATAATAATAATAATAAGTAAATACTCCTAGTACTAGTAGCCTTATATAAGAATCTTATATATAAGAGGCTTATACTACTAGGTAAGGTGTTTATAATTAAGAGCTACCTAGTGTTATAGTATAAGGCGTTTTTACTTAATAGTAAGGGGCTACTAGGATAGCTAGTAATAAGGGTTATTTTAAAATATATACACGACGTGGAGACGAGGTTCCTAGAGCCGCGGTTTAGGACGAGCATATTAATAGACTATAGTCTAGCGAATTATAAAAATACGCTAAATAAGATGAGGATAGGTGTGGTAGATTGACTGAACTACATGAATAATAGTTGATGTATAGACGACCGAGACACTGCGCTCGAAAACGAATCATGATACATATATACACATCGATATCCTGGCGTTTGATTTAACTGATACCAGATATATAAATTTATCATAATTCTACACATTTATACATTGTCTCATTAAAAATCCTGAATGCCCGTCTCCCCCTTTAGTGACGCAGCATCATCCACCCTCATCGGCTCCTCCTCATCAAACCACTGCTCCTCCGCCTCCCTCCTCGCCAGCCCGTCATACTCTTCACTCCCATCGACCGTCTCGTACGCAAACTCTACATCTCGCCCCCGCACGAACCGATCCGTCAAGAATAGCCGCCACAGCTCCAGCCCCTGCGCTTTCGTCTCTGCAGGCTGGTCCCACGTCTCCTCGACGCCCCCCGCCGGGGACGCCTCTTGCGCATCGTGCAGGGTGGCCAGCTTGGTCTCGCCGCGCACGAGGTCTGCTTCCAGAGTGCGGCCGTAGCCCTTGGCGCGGCCTTCGGCCTCGCGCTCAGCGGCGGATTGGTGCCGCTTGACGAGGCGTTCGTACAGGATGGGGTCTGGTGGTGTGTGGGTTAGCTATACAGCGCTTTATCCATGTTTTCTTCTCTTTTCTTTATTTTTCCTTTTTTTTTCCCTTCTCGGAAAGATGGAAAAGAAGTTGCGTTTTCGCGCTCTGAGAAGAGAGAGAGGGTGGCGAACGCACCGGCTAGCTCATGTTCAATGTTGTCAAAGTAGCTTGGGTGGCGGTGGAGATAGTCGCGCCGGCGGTTCTGGACCTGCACCTGCGCGAGGTGCGAGGCGGATTTGCGCAGGCGAGGAACGGGCTTGTCGGTGAGGCTGCCGCTTGCTGCATCGGGTTCGATGTTCGGCGAGACGACGGCCGGTGACATGCTGATGGGCAATGTTGTGGATGGAGTTGAGAGGATGATGGACGATGGGTGGTGGTGTGTGGGAACTGCTTGTTAGCAGTAGTGATGGAGCAGCGGCTAGCAGCATACGGCCACATGGATGGCATCATCAGTGGAGGAAATATGAGGCACGAAGAATAGATCACGGAAAATGAATCCCCTGTCCTTTTTTGCTGTGTGTATTTCCATCATCTTCCGTTGCTCTCCTTGGCCGTTATCAGGTTCACCTGCCGCGACTAATGCGTGCCTCGAATATCTGCGCACATCAAGATAATGCAGCACATAGATAATACACCCGTACCTGTACCGCCAAATGCTCCCCAATAAGCCGTGTCTCGCAGCCTGCGGAATTCCCAAGGATTCTTGCCTTGTTTTCCGGCCGAAATAAAATCCGGTGTCCGTGTTATGCAGCCCAACCAGTTCCAACAGGGGTCTTTTGCCCCCCCCCCCCCCCCCCCCCCCCCCCCCGCCCCCCCCCCCCCCCCCCACACCCCC
>JAEIJG010001042.1:0-14907 GCA_037289395.1 Beauveria scarabaeidicola
ATATTAGCTTTAATTTAAGTAGATTTATTTTAGTCTATTATCTCTTTATTACTTATTATAATAATATATCTAATCTAGGAACTTAAATCTTTATTATTAGTAAAGGATTTATTAATAAAGATAAATAGCTTAAGTGCTTAGAGGTCTAGGGGGAGGTATTTAATACCTCTATTCTAATTTCTAATTTACTACTTAATTTATTAGTTAAGGTTATTAATTTCTACCTAGTTAAGCTCTTTATATTATATAATAATTAATAAATTAAATACTACTTTTAGTTAGTAAATACTAGCTAGGTAGGCGCTTCTAGTATATTTTTTAATATATACCTAAGGTATTAAAGCTATTATTAGCTTTATAACTTAACCCTTCTATTAAAGATAGAGGCTTCTATCTTCTATTAAGGTAAGCTTATAGTTATTAAAGATAATTAGGCTATTTATTATTAGTACTTTATATAGCTTAGCTTAGAATCTTACCTTATTAAGCTCTTTTTACTCTTTTTATATAAATTCCTTTATAGTTAGTTTAATTATATTATTAGTCTATATACTAATAATCCTAGCTTCTTACTCTTTTAAGATTAATAAGTATAGGTTATATATTAAGCTTATTATCTATAGATACTTATAATAGTACTTTAAATATATTACCTACTAATATATACTAGCTTTTACTATACTATATAGTAACTTAATAACTCTTATAATTAAATTCTAAGAGTACTAGTAGTATAGCTTTTTTAGTAGCTTTACTATAATTATCCTTTTTAGTTCTATAGTTAATTATATATATACTTAAGTAATATCCCTAAGCTATAAGGTATAGCCTCTTTATAAGAGTATTAGAGCTAGTATTAAGATTAGTTATTAACTTATTTATTAAATTATTAGTAAGGTAATAAGGATATATTATTTTCCCTTATTACTATAGTTATATATAACTAGCCTTAATTTCTTATATAGTTAATTAGTACTTTTACCTTTAATCTTATTAACTATCTTAGTATTAAAAATTTAAATATTATTATAAATAGTAAGGTTAAATTTAATAACTTTAAATATACTTTTATTAATAAGTACTTTAGCTTTTTTTAATTAAAATACTTAAAATAGTAATCTAAGTATTATAATAATACCTTATTTCTTAAGATCTAAGGTAAGGGCTAGGTTTACTTTCTCTTTTATACTAAAGAAGCTCTTATTAATTAGTCTCTTATATAGGTAACCTCTTATCTTCTAGGTTAATTTCTAGGGTCTTTCTTTAGCTAAGGCCTTAATATTATATAGTAGGTTATATAATTCCTAATTAGAATTATATAACTATTATTATCCTAGTAATACCTTAGTAACTTTACTATTAACTATTAAGTAAGATAAAAAGGGTAATTTAGTTATTATTAAAGGATTTTAATTACTATTATTTATAAAAGAGATTATTAGTACTATTACTATAAGTAGCTTAGTACCTATTATATATATCTAAATAGGGGTTCCTTACTTTATAGTTATAGGGTTACTAGGATAACTTAGTACTAGCTCCTTTTCTTTATCTTATAGGTAGGGCTTAACTAAAGTTATTTAGAAGGTTTTAGTATTATTTAGTAATTCCACTATATACTCTTCCTTATTAGTCCTTAGGAGATAAAAGAGGCCTTACTACTTATATTTTTCTTAATATATATAGATCTCTAAGTATATTAGAAGGGTCCTTATAACTATAGTATTTAGGCTATTATAAGCTATTAGGGCTTCTTATATTTACCTCTTAGTAAGTATTATTCTTACTTTTATTATAACTTTCTTAATAGCTTTTACTTATTTAATAATTAATATATATAGGGGTAAATCTTAAGATAGCTTTAGAATTATACTAAAGACTAATAAGGTTAGGATTAGCCTATCTAGGCTAGTAGAGTTATTAATAGCTTTTATTACTATCTATAGCTTCTACTAGAGTATATAGTATTCTCCTAGCTTATTATTAATAATTTAATAGGCTTAATATAGTAGTTTATAATATCTTTTAACTTTATTAATATTATAATATTTAACTTTATAAGTAGGAAATAGTACGTAATTATATTAAGCCTAACCTAGTAATAAAATTAAAAAATAACTTATTAGACGTTAAAAAGCACCTAATTCTACCCCTAAACAATATTAATATAAAGCCACTATATTAGGAGTAGTTAGGGTAGATAGATCACCACTAGGGACACGTCCTAACACGCCCCTTTAGCTAATAAGCACTATAATAAGCCTAAGGTAGTAGTGACCTAAGTAAGACTAAAATTAGAGAGAGAACTAATTAATAAGCTCTTCTTCCTAATTAAAGATAAATTTAAGGATAAAGTAAAGGAGATATAGATAAAGTATAAGTAAACTAGGGCCTAGAATAAGGCTAGAGTAGCCCTAAGGGGGACTAACGCCCTAATTACTTAAGAGGTAATCTAGGCTATTATAAAAGAGATAGTTATATAGATACTTAAGGAGAATTAGAGTATTAGCTAACCCTAGCTTCTAGCTAGCTTATAGTTATATACTATAGTAGTAGTAGCTTAGGACTAGGCTAGCCCTAAGGCTAAGCTAGTTCTTACTAGGTATAAAAGAGAACTAGTTATTAATACTAGAGAATATATATAGGAAATTAAAAGCTACTCTTTATAAGAGATTATTATAATAGTTAATAGGGCTATTTAGGCTAATACTATAGTAGTAGTACGCTACCTCCCTTCTAAGGATATAGTCTTAACCTTCTATTAGAAGGTAAAGGAATATATAAAGGATAAGCTCTAGGTAAAGGTTATATTTAGTTTAAAGATAACTTTCTCCTAATAAGTATATACTATAGTAGTTAAAGTAGTTTTACTTAAGGAGATCTTATAAGATACTATTAACCTTATAATAACACTCTTAGCCTTTAATAAGGTAAATATTATTATTATAAAAGTATACTATCTCTAACTTAAATCTAGGATATAAGCCTCTCTTATTATTAGAATATATAATACTAAGATAGTAAACTACCTCTATAAGTAAAAGGTCTTTTTTAACTCCTAGGTCTTCTAATATAAGCCTTTCTTAGATATAGTCTAGCCTTTATAGTACTTTAGGTATTACTAATATAGCTATATAAGTAAGTTTTATTAAAATAAAAAGTATTATAGCTAGTATACTTATTAGGCTTATATTAGGTCTAAACTATACTTAGTAAAAAAAGATAATAAAAAAGAATAATATCTTAACTATAAGGGAAACTACCTAGTATAGTCCTAAGACTACCCTATTATAAGATAGTATTAGGGCTACGCTTAAGAGGTATATTACTTCTAATTAATAGAGTTTAAGAGCTACTATCTTAAGGAAGAAAGACACCTAAGGTCCCTAAGGGCGTTATTACCCCTAAAGAGAGCTAGGAGTATATAGTGTCTAAGAGAGTAGCCCTTAGGTCCCTCCTCTTTAGCCCTAATCTAAAGACCTTTCCTAATATAAACTAATATACTAAACTTTAACTTTACTAACCTTAGAATAAGGTTTATAGGCTTAGGGTTACTAGTTAGGATTCTATAATATAAAACCCCTATACTTATTATAGGTAAGGACTAGCTATACTAGGTATTATTATTAGCTCTAATACTTATAGTCTAGTTATAAGGTAAATTATTACTTTTATTACTTTTATTATTACTAATAGTCTTAAAACTAACCTAAGATATAATTATAACTAAACTAGCCTAGTTTAAATAACTAAATAAGGATTCTCTTATAAAATATTTATAAAGATAATAATAATATCTAGTTAGCTCTTTACTAGGAGGATAGCCTAGATATTATTATAATCTAAAAGGTATTACTAAGTAGCCCCCTACTTACTCTCTCCTTAGCTTTATACTAGCACCTATAGGGGGGGGGGGTAAGTAGTAACTTACGTTTATAAGAGGGTTAATAGAGTATTATAAGAAGTAATAGTTAGAAGGGATATATATTATATTAAATTCCTTAATAACCCCTTTATCCTTATAAGCGTTTACTTTAAGCTAGGTATAGACTTATATAGACTCTTAAGTAGAATTCTATTAGAAGGGGAGATCTTATATATACTAGTAGGGGACTTTAACCTCTACTACCCTTCTTAAGACCTCTATAGTAGAAAATCCCTATTTATAGATAATATAATTAAGGCTCTTACCTATACTAGAACTATATTAGTTATACCCCTAGGGATAGTAATATAGTATTACTATAATTACTATATAAGTACCTTAGACCTCCTCTAAGCCTCCCTAGTACTAAGAGGTAGATATATAACACTAGACTAGAATCTAGCTAGGTCTAATTATATCTTATAGTTATTAAAGCTATAGGCCTATAAGTTAGAAGGTAGTAAGCTAATAAAGAAATAAGGAAAGATTAATATTAGTCTTACCTTAGCTAAGGTAGTAGCCTAGCTCCTAGCTATAACTAAACTACTAATAGTAAGACCCCTAGAGGTAGAAGTAATATATAAGTGGCTTATACTAGTAATAGAAGATATTATCCTTAAGGCTATCCTTATAGTAGGCTCCCTTTAAACTAGAAGGCTAGAGTAGTAGAACTAAAAAACTAGTTAAGTAGTTACTAAGATAAAGAGGACTTAAAGGTAGGTATAGAGGTTAGAAAATAAAGTAGACTAAGAGATTATATATAAAATAAAAAAGGCCTAGTCCTAGGCCTTAGCTAAGGTATAGAAGGTAGCCTAGAGGATATACCTTAACTTACTAGGTAATACACTAGTATTATAGAAGTAATATAAGTAGGTAAAGAGGTTTATAGTAGGATATATAGCTAATATAATCCTAAAGCTAGCTTATCTAGGCTATAATACCTTAGTATAGTTAAGGGAGGAGAAGGTAAAGGTTTTAGCCTAAAAGTTCTTTTTAACCCTAGTAACTATTAGTCCTAAGCCTAGGTATAGCATAGCCTTAACCTATAAGCTAGACGCCCCTAGACCCTTATAGGATAAAATAGAAATCCTTATAGAAGTTATAGTAGATAAAGTTAAGGATATACTTAGAGGCTATATAGCCTAGAACGCCTTAGGTCTAGATAGGGTCCTATATAGGCTCTTAAAGGCCCTAGGCCCCCCCCTATATAAGATATTAGTAAAGCTCTTTAATATATTACTATAGTCTAAACACTACCTAGCCTAGTACTAAGCTAGCTTTATTATAATCCTCTAGAAGCTTAAGAAGACCCTAGATAATCTCTAGATAGTAAGAGGATAGTAGCTAATAACCCTCCTTAATATAATAAGTAAGCTATTTAAGAAGATTCTTACTACCTATATTATAACTATAGTAGAGGTATACTAGCTCCTTCTTAAGGGTTAGATAGAGAATTAAAGGTATAGGTTAATAAAAATAATAATTATAATAGTTATTAAGCTAATCTATATAGCTTAGGTCTAAGGTAAGGCTATATTACTCCTTTAACTAGATATAACTAGAGCCTTTAATAATATTAACTATAGACTACTTATTTAAGAGCTCTACTAGTTAGGTTACTTAAAGAAGATCCTTAACCTTATCTAATCCTTCTTTAATAAGAAGATAAACTAGCTCTAAATTAATAGTAGTATAATAAGGGAAAGAGTAATCTAGTATAAAGTCCCTTAAGGCTTACTACTATTACTAATCTTCTTTATCCTCTTTATAAGCTTATTATATAAAACCCTTAAAGTGGCCCTAGGTTTATATATAATTAGCTTTATAAATAATATAAATCTACTATATATAAGGAAGAACTATAATAAAATAAAGTCCTAGCTAGAAAATACCTAAGCTATATATAAAGACTAAGTAAGAACTTATTAACTAAGTTTCTTTATACTAAAGTTTAAGCTACTATACTTCTAATATAAGTAAGCCTTAGATCTAGGCTTTTTTATACTTAGGGGCGAGGTAATAAAGTTATTAATAAATATATACCTCCTTAAAGTAATACTATTAGTAAGGTTAAGATAGTAAAAGTAGGTTAAGTCTATATTAAGGAAGGTCTAGTTTATATTTTAAGCCTTATAGTTAATAATAAGGAAGTTATAAGGCCTAAGAGTTAAAGAAGTAAGAGATATTTACCTCTAAGGAATTTATTTAATTATATTATTTAGAGTAATAGTATAATATAGCCTTATAGCTAGCCCTATATAGGGCCTAGCTAGACCCCTCTAAGAGCTATAAGTGAGGTACTTAAGGGTGGTTAGAAGAGCCTTTAAGGCTACCCCTACTTATTATATAGAGATAGAGCTTAGTATACTACTAGTAAACGTCTACCTAATAATATAGAAGAGTAGAACCCTAAACTAGTAAGAGGCTAATAGGGCTATAGCCTAGCTTTAGTATATTACTATATAGGTATTATCCCTAGTCTTACTCTATTAAAGTAATAGAAGATAGATCTTATTACTAATAAAAGACCTTTATTAAAACCTACTAAAGATAAGTAAGGGGGTACTAAAGGGGGACTAGTATATACTTAAGGCTTAGGCTAACTAGATATAAAGAGTAAAGTAAGAGTATAAAGAGACTAAGAGCTAGAGGTAGGTAAGATAGCTTACCTTATTCTTAGTCTATAAGCCCTTATAGGCTAAGTATAAAGCTAAGGTAACCTTACTTCTTTACTTACTAAGGTATATTAACTTTATTATAATATAACTATAGATAAGAAAGATTAAGCTAAATACTTTCTTCTATAAGTAATAAGTACTTAAATATAATATAAAGATATATTAATATAAATATAAGGTAAAAAATATCTATTATATACTTCTCTAATATAAACTTATAGGCTAGTACTATGCCCTTATTATAGCGCTACTAAGAGACTAAAGAGATATACTTTATATACTTAACTACCTAGTTAAGAGTAAGAAAATAGTAAAATAGGTATATAACCTATAGAGGCTAACCTATATAAATATTAGACTTAGGGCGGAACTAGGATAGGATAGATATAGTGTAGGCACGGAGTAGATAGGGAGGAGCTAAGGCCTAGTAAAGGGGACACCCCCCCCCCCCCCTAAGGGGGGTAAAAAAAAAATAATTAAGAAGAGGGGCCTTACTAGCCCCTACTAGGAACTAATATATAATTAGAGTTAGATAGAGAAGTAAGGGTTTTCCTCTAGGGAGTCTAGTTTTTCCCTTACTTATAAAGATAGTAGGACTAAATAGGTATATATAGGCCTAGTTAGTATAATTTAATAATAAAGAATTTAATATAATATATATCTTTTTTAATTATTACTTTTTATAATACTCTATTAACCTTCTTATAAATATAGGTTATTACTTACCCCCCCCTATAGGCACTAGTATAAAGCTAAAGAGGGGGTAGATAAGGGGTTATTTAGTAATACCTCTTAAATTATAATAATATTTAAGCTATTCTCTTAGTAAAAGGCTAATTAGATATTACTATTATCTTTATAAATATTTTATAAGAAGATCTTTATTTAATTATCTAAGCTAGGCTAGTTTAGTTATAATTATATCTTAAGTTAATTCTAAGACTATTAGTAATAATAAAAGTAATAAGAGTAATAATTTACTTTATAATTAGATTATAAATATTAAAGCTAATAATAATACTTAATATAATTAGTCTTTACTTATAATAAATATAAAGGTTTTATATTATAAGATTTTAACTAATAATCTTAGGCTTATAGACTTTATTTTAAAGTTAATAAAGTTAAAATTTAATATATTAGTCTATACTAGAAAAGGTCTTTAGATTAAAGTTAAAGAAGAGGGACCTAAGGGCTACTCTCTTAAGTATTATATACTCCTAGCTCTCTTTAGAGGTAATAACACCCTTAGGGACCTTAGGTGTCTTTTCTCCCTAAGGTAATAACTCTTAAACTCTATTAGTTAGAAGTAATATACCTCCTAAGTATAACCTTAGTATTACCTTATAATAAAGTAATCTTAAGATTATATTAGGTAATTACCTTTATAATTAAGATATTATTCTTTCTTATTATCTTTTTTTATTAAGTATAGCTTAGACTTAATATAAGTTTAATAAATATACTAATTATATTACTTTTTATTTTAATAAAACCTACTTATATAGTTATACTAATAATATCTAAAGTATTATAAAGGCTAGATTATATTTAAGAAGGGCTTATATTAGAAGACCTAAGAGTTAAAAAAGACTTTTTATTTATAAAAGTAGTTTATTATCTTAGTATTATATATTCTAATAATAAATAAAGCCTATATCTTAGACTTAAGTTAAAGGTAATATACTTTTATAGTAATAATATTTACTTTATTAAAGACTAAGAGTATTATTATAAGGTTAATAGTATTTTATAAGATCTTATTAAGTAGTATTACTTTAATTATTATAGTATATACTTATTAGGAGAGGGTTATATTTAGGCTAAATATAACCTTTACTTAGAGCTTATCTTTTATATATTCTTTTACCTTTTAATAGAAGGTTAAGACTATATTCTTAGAAGAGAAGTAGTATATTACTATTATAATATTAGCCTAAATAGCCTTATTAACTACTATAATAATCTCTTATAAAGAATAGCTTTTAATTTCTTATATATATCTTTTAATATTAATAACTAATTCTCTTTTATATTTAATAAAAACTAGTTTAGCCTTAAGACTAGCCTAGTCTTAGGCTATTACTACTATAGTATATAACTATTAGCTAGCTAGAAGCTAGGGTTAGTTAATACTCTAGCTCTCTTTAAGTATTTATATAACTATTCTTTTTATAATACCCTAGATTATCTCTTAAGTAATTAAGGTATTAGTCCCCTTTAAGGCTATTTTAGCCTTACTTTAGGCTTAGGTTTACTTATATTTAGCTTATATCTCTTTTACTTTATCTTTAAATTTATTCTTAATTAAGAAAAAGAGCTTATTAATTAGTTCTCTTTCTAATTTTAGTCTTATTTAAGCTATTACTACCTTAGGCTTACTATAGTGTTTATTAGTTATAAGGGTATATTAGGATATATCTTTAGTAGTAAACCTATTATAATTATAAGTAAGTATATAAAAATAAGATTATAAGTAGAGATAGATTTTTAGATAGAAGAGAGTAGTATAGAGAAGTAGTTAATAAAAAACTATATTATTAACCTTATTATTTTATCTTTTATTTAAGAAGAATTATAGTTATTTATAGAAAAAAAGAGATAAAAGTACTACTTAGAAAAAACTCTATTAAATCTAGAATCCTCTTCTTATATCTTACTATATATAGGATATTAGCTAATATAGTTACCCCTTAAGTTTTAGTATAACCTTAGTGTGGTTTTAGCTATTTTAGTAGCTCTAGTAGCCCTATAGGGGCTATAATAGCCCCCTAGTAGGTTTAGTAGTCTTATTATAGTTTTAACACCCCTTAGCGCCTTTAGTAGTTCTATAGAGGTCTCTAATAGCACTACTAGACTTAGTAGCTTATATAGAGTCCCTATAAATAACCTATTTTTAATACTCCCTCTAGTTAGCTAAGGGACTAACTTTTTTATATTAATATAGAGTAGTATTATACTAGTTAGTATAGGGTAGTAGCTTACCCTATACCTCTATAAGCTATTAGCCTATTATAAGTAATTAGTAGTACTAATTAGTAGCTTATAGTATTATACTTAGTAAGCTATAGTATTATAAGCACTATATATAGGCTTATATATAGTATTATATACTAATTTATAGTATATAAAAAAATTTTAGTATAAGGTAATAGCCTACCCTATACCTCTACTAGCTACTAGCTTATTATAGGTAATTAATAGTACTAATTAGTAGCCTATAGTGTTATGCTTAGTAAGCTATAGTATTATAGGCGCTATATATAGGCTTATATATAGCGTTATATACTAATTTATAGTATATAAAAAAATATTTTAGTATAGGGTAATAGCCTACCCTATACCTCTACTAGCTACTAGCTTATTATAGGTAATTAGTAGTGTTATTAGTAGCCTATAACGCTATACTTAGTAAGCTATAGTGTTATAGTTACTACGCGTAAGCTTATATATAGTACTACGCCTTAAATTTATAGTATATAATAATAAAAATTACTATAGGGTAGCTACTACCCTATAGTTAATATATATATACTACCCTAGAGGTATATATATTATTATTATTATATATTTATAGCTATAAGTTAATTTTTAGTAATTTATATATAAATAAATTTTATAGAAAATTAAAAATAGCCTATAAGTATAAATTAGTAGAGGTACCTTACCTAGGTACTTATAAGATCTATAAGAGGCACCTAGCCTAGTAGCGCCTAGCGCTAGCTATAGTAATTTATAGTAAGTATAGCCTAAATATAATACTAATTATACTATATTTAGTAATAAAAGCGTTAATATTTATAACACTAGTAATACTCTAGTAGATTTCTACCTTTATAGAAAATTTTAGTTACTAGTTATAATACTAATTAAGGGATATTTAGTTGCTAATTATAATACTAATTAAGAGATATTTAGTTACTAGTTATAAGCGCTAATTATACTAAGTTTAGTATAAGTAGTAATTAACCTAATTACTTTAATTACTAAGTATATTATAATATAATATATTATAGTAACTAACTAATTTTATATATAGTACTTAAAAGACTTTAGTAGGTACTAAAGGGAAACCTAGTAGGCCTTCTAAAGCTTTAAGAGATATTATATATATAAGGGCTTCTAGTAATTAACTATAGGTAAGTTCTTTACTAATTTATAAGTATTAAGTATACTAGAGAAATATAATATACTTAGATAACTAACTCTACTACTCTAGCTATTAAGGTAATTAACTAGTTATATATAGTATATTAAGGATTTTATTTAATACTAAAGGGAGACCTAGTTAGCCTTTTAGAATTCTTAAAGTTATTATATACTTAGGGAGGTAATTTAGTAATAACTCTAATATATATAATAGTTAAGAGCTTTATTTTTTAAAGAGTTAACTACTATATATTATTAAGCCTAATTAGGGATTTAAAGGCCTAAGAGCTTTTAGAAGCTCTAAAACTTAGTACCTAAAAAGGGCTTTATTAGGCTATTAGTAGGTATTAATCTTATTTTAAGATATTTAATATTTATTAGATTAATTTAAGCTTTTTAATAAATAAATTAGAACTTTAGTAAAATATACTTAGTTCTAGTATATTAATTTAGGTTATTAGTATTAGAGATTAAGCTTTAGTTATTATAGAATAAAGAGATTAGGTATTAAATCTTTATTAAGGTTTCTTTAAAAAGCCTAAAGATCTATTTAATCTCTTTAATTATTTCTAATATAGTATTAGATTTAGCTTTTAATATAAAGAAAGTTATAAGACTTACTTTTTTTAATCTCTAGCTAATAAGTCCTTTATTAAGTATTAATAGGTAATTACCTATAGACTTAGAGGTTTCTTAATATCTTATAAAGTTATTATTAGAGTAGGCCTAGAGTAGGCTTTAAGAGCTACTAATTCTATAATAGCCTATAACGCTTATCTTAGTATCTTTTAGGTACTTAAGACTTCTTTTAATTAAGTTAAAAAGTACTATATTTACCTTAGCTATATACCTTAAGTAGAATTAGACTATAAAAGTAATATTAGGTCTTATAATTATTAGCTATATATTAGTACTAAGTATTTACTAAAAAAGGTTTTAATTAAGATCTAATAAGGCTTTAAAGTCTACTTATTTAGGTAATTCTAATATAGGTTTAGTAGGTAACTTAGTAGGTAATTCTACTAAAGAGAACTTTAGTTTAAAGCTAATAGAGGGATCTTATAGTAGCCTAGGCTATAAGGGAATAAGCTAAGGTTTAGTATTAGCTAAGTTAAATTAAGAGAGGGCTTCTTTTATAAATTAGCTTTAGTATAACTAAAAGCTTCTTTTCTTTTAGTTTTAGATAATTTAAATACCTAAGAAGAAAGAGATAGGCCCCTTATCTTTTATAAGGTAAGCCTTATTAAGCTACCTCTTAAGTTAGTTAATATACTAAAGGTTTAGACTAATTAGGAAATAATTATTAATATAAGTTATTATAAAAGTATATATAGTTAGGTTCTAATAGATAATATTATCTAAGAGAAGTGGCTAGAATCCTAGTTTAGCTAGAAGCTTTTTAAGGAGAATTCCCTAATTTTAGAGGCCTTATTTTAGTCTATAAAGAGCTTTATTTAAAAGGATAACTTATTCTTTAGAGGGATTATAGCTAGCCTTAGCTAAAAGCTTAAGAAGTTCTTTATTTTATTTATTAGATTTAGTTTAAAAGTCTTCTATAAATTTAAAAAAGCTTTCTAAAAATACTATATATATAGCTTCCTTAAGTTTATTATTAAAAAAAACACTAATAAAGTTAATTTATTTAATTTCCTAATTATTAGTAGCTATAAGTACTAAGATAATTCTCTAGGTTAAGGGGATAGAGGTTAAAGTATATATTTAAATAAAGTCTTATTTAGGTACTTATATAAACCCTTTAACTACTAACCTTACCTTAAATTTAATAAGCTAGTTATTTTAGTTAAGTTTAAGTTAAAATATAGGTTTATTTTTTAGAACCTTTTAAGAACTAGGGACTATTAATTATTTAATAAATTTAAAGATTTTAGCTCTTATAATTTATTTAAACTTAGTAAATATAGCTTTAGTCTAGCCTTTTTTATTAAGGCTATAAAAGGCTTCTTTCTAGCTATTAGGTATACTATCTAGTGCCTTTTTAACTACCTTAATCTTCTTTTTAATAGCTCTTATAACTTTATAAATAAATTATTAAATAACTAAGCTTAGCCTATAACTAAGTAATTCTAGTTAATAGTTAATAAAGGCTAAGTTAAGATTAAAGTTTATAAGAGTATATTTAGGGTTAACCCCCTTTAAATTTATATTAATATTTAATTATAATTAGAGTAAAATAAGAGCTAGTAGCTCTTAAAGTTATCTATCTTAAAGTAAGTTTAGAGACTCCTTATTAGGATCTAAAGACTTTTTATTAAAGAAGATTTCTTTAAAAACCCCCTCTAAGTTATAATCCTAAGTCTATTAGAAGTTACTCTTAAGGCCCTTTTTAATTTAACTAATACCCTTATTTACCTTAATAAAGATAATAAATAATATTTTTATAATAATTTATTATTATAAGATATATACTAAATAAGTTTTTAATCTAATAATAACTAGTAATTATCTTAATTTAATTTAAGGCTTTAGCTTCTATCTTTTTATTTATTTTTTATAAGAGATTAAAACCTTAATAGGTACTCCTATTACCCTAAAATAAGCTAGATTTAGTATCTTAGCCTTTTAAGATAAGATTTCTTCTATTAGTACTTAGTAAAGTATCTTTAGTTAGGTTAAATTAGTAATATAATTAATTAGGGTTATTATAGCTAGTAATATAGTGCTTTAAAGGAAAGAGGGTAATTTTAACTAAAGTATAATAACTCTAAGTCTATTAAGTATAGTTTAAATTAATTATTTAAAGAGTCTATTTTATTTATATATATAGGGACTTAAGGTAATAAACTTAGTACCTTATAAGATAAGCTAGTTCTTAAGTTCTTAGTTAATTTTATTTTTACTATTATAGTAGAATTCTTTTAATACTTATTTATAATATACTTAAAGACTTCTAAAGAAACCCTATATAACTTCTAAAAAAGTAAGGCTTTTATAGTTAAGTAGAAGTAATACCTATTAATATTATAACTTCTTATCTACTAATATTAGACTAATAGGTCTTTTATTATATAGTAAAGGTTTTACTTTAAAGATATCTCCTTTTATAATATTAAGGATATTTACTAGGTTAAGAAGAGTTCTTTTTAATAATTAATATATAGTTTTAGCTTAAATATAAGTTATATATTAGAAATTATTATCTTTAATTTTAAAGAAATTAAGTAAACCTTTAGTAATTTTATAGGTTTTTTTAAATAAAAAGAAGCTAATATAGCTAAGTTAGATATACTAAATACTAGCTAGTTATAATAACTTTTAGTATTTTTAGTCTTTAGGTAATTCTAAAAGCCCTTCTAGCTTTTATAGAAGGTGATTAGTACCTTCTAGAAGTATTAGGTCTTAGTTTAATTCCTTAGGGATATCCTAGTAATCTAAAAGGTTTTTAGAAAGTATCTTAGGTATCTTAATTATAATTATATAATATTTAGATTAGTTTAAAGATCTAGGCTTTATTAGTACTAAGATTTTAATATTTTATTATTATAAAAAGAAGCTATACTTATTAAAGTCTAATATAATAATTTATTTTTAATCTACTAAGTAGAGGTTATTCCTTATAAGAACTCTACTAGAGGTATAATAATATATATTACTAAGGATATTAAGGTTAAGTAAGAGTACTAGTAGTACTCTTTATATCTTAATAATAAACTATTCTTTTAATTCTAATTTTAAGAGTATTATAAAATAAGCTATTCCCTAGCCTTTAGGCCTAATAATATCTCCTCTAGTAGTAATAAGTAGCCCTTTTCCTTTTAGAAATACTTTATAGCTAATAAAAGTATCTCTTAAGTTAATAATATAATAAGTAGTACTAGTATTATAAAGTAAGATATTATATAGACTAGTTCCTTTTTTCTAAATATTATAGCTTATAATAAGTAAAGTAAAGGCTTTAAGGTATTTTAGTTTTAATAAAAATATAATTTTTTTATTATTAGATAAGAGTTCTAATACTAAGTTATTATTAAAAGAAAGTTTTTTAATATAATAATTTTTAATTTAGTATTTATTATTATTATTAGAAGAGTTAAAGATAAGATTAATAATCTTATAAAGGTTAGATTTAAATATAAAGAGGCTATAACTTCTTAAGATAAAGACTATAGTAGCCTTTTTTTCTTTAAAAGAGTTAGG
>JAEIJG010001043.1:0-14882 GCA_037289395.1 Beauveria scarabaeidicola
GCTACTGTAACAATGGGAGTGACTAGTTGAAAACAAGAAGAAGAAGAATAAAAAAAGGGGGGGGGTGCGGGGAAAAAAAAAAAAAAAAAAAAAGGACAAACGTTGTGACAAGGCAAGAGCGAAGAACAAGTGGCGGCGGGGAATACCCCAAAAAAACACGGCCCTTTTCTTCTAATCTCTGGAACTCGTTTCGCATCACACTTGTTCAACCCATTCTGCCTTTTCATTCTCGTCATACAAATTTATTATAATACATCTATTCATAAACACATCTAGGCTCTCGACGGTCCGCGAGCTGGCCTTGACGACTTTCTTTTGCTCCGCCATTGCATAACGCCATCTTGGCCAGCATATACAACTGCCGCCTACTCCCGAGTCCCGACATCTTGACTTGCGATACTAGCTTCTCATAACCATGGCTTCAGAGTAAGTTGAGATGCACCTGTCTTTATAGACCCCTTGCTACATATTACGCGACTTGATTTTTTTTCTTCTTTACTGCCTGTTCACCTTTTTTTTTTCTTTACACGCTCTTGATCTCTTCTTGCTCTGTCTGGCGCTTGTACACCTCGTCGCCGCTTCCCGTGTTAGCCTCGGCAAACAACAAACGACCAGCGGGCGACGATGACTTTTTTTTTTTTTTTTTTTTTTCGCGGGCAAAAAAGCACAAACGCCCGCCAACAATCTCACAAGCAGTAGGAAGCCACCGCAGTCGCTAATGACTTTTTTTTGTGCAGCGCTTTTCGGTTCCCGTCGATTGACGAGACGCTCAACCACCCGGCGTATCCCGGCGCCAAATGGGACCTCATACCCGACAGCCAAGGCAAGGCGTCGGTCGCCAAGGACCGCTCGGGGCCGATTGACATTGCCTGGCAGATTCACGGCCACGGGCCCATCAAGATTGTGGTATGTACCAACTTGAGAAGAAGAAAAAAAACCCGTCTCAATGTGCGCACCTTGAGAGGCGTTGAAACCACTTGCAGTGGGTGATGCGAATGAGACGCAATGAGTTGGGACCATGCAAAAAAGTTACAACCGAGCTAACAAGACAATGTTTTCCCCCTTTCTCCCAGCTCATCATGGGCCTCGCCGCTGGCATGAACGCCTGGCAACGGCAAACGTGCTACTTTGGGCACGACCACGCCGACCGGTACACGATGCTTCTCCTCGACAACCGCGGCGTCGGCACGTCGGACAAGCCCCTCGCGCGGTACACGACGACCGAGATGGCGGCCGACGTGGCCGAGGTGCTCGACCACCTCGGCTGGACGGCGCCGCGGTCGCTGCACGTCGTCGGCCTGTCCCTCGGGGGCATGATTGCGCAGGAGCTCGCGTGCGCGCACCCGCGCCGCCTCGCCAGCCTGTCGCTGCTCTGCACCACGGCGAGCCTCGAGAGCGACCGCCCCGTGCTCGAGACGCTCTGCGACCGCTTCCACCTGCTGCGCCCGAAATCGCTCGCCCGCATCGTGCACGACACCGCCGAGCGGCTGTTTCCGCAGGCCTGGCTCGCGGCGCCAGACGAGGCCGCGGGCTTGCCGTCGCCGCACGCGACGAGGCGGTGCGGGCCCGCGCCTGTATCGAGGATTGGCGCAGAACAAGTCGCGTCGTCGACGACGACGACGACGACGACGACGATGCTGAGACCGAATGACAGCGGCGTCGACCTCTCCCCGCAGATCTCCGAGGGCGGCTCCATGGCGGAAGCCCTCGAAAAGGGGCTCGACCTTGATGGCGTCGGCGGCGGGACCGAGACCGCCGCGGCGGGCGCGTACCGCCGCTTCGGCAGCAACTACCAGCGGTACCAGGCCGAGGAGCTGACAAAATACTACCCGCCCAACGTCTTTTCACGGCAGGGCCTGCTGTGCCAGCTGGCCGCCGTCGTCGGCCACCGCAAGTCGGCGTCGCAGCTGCGCAGCATGGCCGAGCAGGTCGGCCGCGAGCGCATCCTCGTCGTGCACGGCACCGACGACCGCATGATTGGCGCAAACAATGGCGAGAAGCTCATCCGCATGATCAAGCCCGGCGTCGGGCTGATTGTCGACGGCATGGGCCACGCCCCCATCATGGAGCGTGCGGCATGGTTCAACGAGCTGATGGAGACGAGGCTGGCGGCCTGGTCCCGGATGGATACAGAGTCCAAGATGTAGATTTGCTTCGTCTGGGCATTTTTTTGTTTTTTTTTTTACTTGTCATTTATTCCCCCAACATGCTTCACAACGAAATTGGATGATGAATGGAGTATATTTTATGCCGCCCTGGCTGCGTATAGCCGATAGAGTCTATACGCTGGGGGAGGGGGCGATTACTGGCGCTCATGATTTTCTAGAAAGCACTTCTCATTGCATGTAAAAACCATGTAGCTTGCTTTCAATTCATGTCTTCTAACCTGGAAATCTACTTCTCAGCCTACACGTCGTCTTTTCTTTCTTCTAGATATGTACGTTGCTCGTCAAGTGAATCAGCTTGCGTTTTCCTCGTATGCGAAGCGCTGTGCATCTCCCCTTTCAAGGTAGAACAAGACCGACGCCGCTCAGGTTCTTGTCGTCGAGCTGTCCCTTGGAGTCCATGCCGCTGGCAATGGCTTTTGTGCGGTAGTTGAAGAGGTAGTAGTGCAGCTGGCCGTCGCCGCGGGCAAACTTTTGCTGCTCGAGGAAGAGACCATTGTCCATGAGCGTCAGCGCGTTGAAGACGTCAAACTTTTCCTTCTTGGCCATGGTCAGGGCGTCGCTGACCAGCGAGTTGAGACGCGTCTTGAGCGCCGCCCGGTCCTCGGGCTCCTCGAGGCCCGTCTCTGTCCCGTAGTAAAAGAGGTACGCCACGCGCAGCACATTGTGTCGCGCATTCTTAATCACCGAGGACTCGACGCAGTAAAAGGAGATAAAGTCGGTAATCTTCTTGTCGGCGCCCTCGACGACGTACGTCCAGACGACCTGCTCGCCGCTGGGCTCGACCTTGGGCACGAGCCAGTGGGCGACCTCGTCGGCGGAGAGCTCGGGCGCAATGTCGTAGCGCTTCGAGTACCGGCTCTGCAGGTCGACGACAGCAGGGACGTCCTCGGGCCGCATGGTGCGCCAGCCCCGAGTGCCCGTCGACTCGGGCACGGCGTACTTGCGCACCTGGTACTGGGGCTTGCTGCCGTGCGGCAGGTAGCTGAAGCCGACCTCGTACAGCTTCTGCCAGTTAAGCGGCCGGTGGTAGTACTGGCAGGTGCTCACCGGCCGCGGCAGCACGATGCCCGCTGTGTAGAGGCCCTGCCACACCCCCTCGAGGTTGCTGATGCGCGTCACCTCCTTGATGAGCACCGGCGCCAGGCGCTTGCCACGCAGCTTCTTGTGCACGCACAAAAAATTAACCTCGGACGCCGTGATGCTCTGGTCGCGCACACGCAGGTGCACGGGGATGGCCGAGATAAAGGCCACGAGCTTGCGCGACTGCGAGGCGCGGACGCCCACATGGTATCTCTTGTGCCAGCCGGGAGCCATCATGGCCCTACGTGGGGTTAGGATCGTGCAAGGGAAAAAACGGACTCTTGCGACACGTACCATCGAAGAATAGAAGGAGAGTAGTTGAAGCGAAAGGTCGAGTCGTCGTCCTCGACATAGTGGCCGTTGAGCAGCTCATATACCTCTTTGATCTCCTCCTCGCTAGTCAGGTCCATTGTGACCCATTCGAAGCCGCTCACGAGATCAGCAGGCTCCTTGGAAATTTGGTCAACCGTCTGGATCCTGAGCGGGCCATCCGGCACGGTCTGGTCCTCGTCGAACCGCGGCACGGGCTGCGTGGCCCAAAACTTGTACGAGGCCATGTCCTTGACGTTCTTGCCGCTGGCGGCGAAGCCCGACATGAGGTCCTCGAGCTTCATCTTTTTTAGCATCTCGGCCGCCTGGTCCGGCGTCGGGTTGGACGTGCCCGTGGCCTGCGCAACCTCCTGCGCCAGCGCGGGGTTGAGCGCGATGAGCTCCGACAGCTGCTGCGGGGAGAGGGTGTCGAGAATCCGCTGCACGTCCTTGCTGGTCTGCTGCTCGCCGGCGCCGCTGCCGCTGCCGCTGCCGCTGCCGCTGCCGCTCGGCGCGTCCACCGGTTTCTTGCCGTCCGAGGCCATCTTGTGTTGTTCTTGCTTCGCGGGGGCGGTGGGTTGTTGGGGGGAATGGAGTTGAGTGGCCAGGTATCTGGTTGATCATGGTGGGGTTGAAGTTTTTCTGCCCCGCGTGGCGGGCCGTGTCTAGATCGTGTGCTTGGCTTACACGGCAATGAGCCAGTTGCTAGTTTTACAAAACCACAGGTATGCTCCAAGGTGAATTTGTGCACATTTTTCATCCGTTCGAAAGTGCTAGTCTTTGTCTGTCCATGTTGTTCTTTGGCGGGAATTAGAAAGCGGCGAACCAAAACTGAACAGGCCGGCAAATTTCGCTCGAAGCTATGAAATGGCATCTTGCTAGTTTGGCAAGAAAGACCAATACGTGTCTTTTCGCCTTCTCCTTCTGTAATTCCAACCCAATCCGATGTAAAAGGCACCGAACAATGCTTGCGCGCTTCCCTCCCCTTGTTCTCCAGAGACTCGACGGTGGTCCCACCTTCCATCTCCGCCGACAACGCAGTCGTTGAAATGGCACGTCTCATGTTATGCAAGGGCTTCGGTTAAAATCAGTGGTTACTAACAAGTCTAATAGTTAGGGAGAAAAGAGGCGTCAGAGAGTATAGCTTGTCTACACAAGTTCACACTGTCTTGTGCTAGCTGCCCAGTTTCAATCGTCGAAACAACGCAGGACAGCCATAATCACGTTAGAGGAGCCCATGATGTAATTATGTCCTATAACGCATTAGTGGAGAACTTTCCTTGCTAGAGATTTACGTACCACCGTGGGGAATCAGCTCCTGTCGAATGACAATATCTGGCTCTGCTTTCCAAGTCGTCACGGCGGAATCTTCACCTTTGTGTACTGTACGCTGCTCCTTCATGGCGCGGAATTCATCCTCACTAATATTGCCGACGAGCTCGCCCGCAGCTGCTCTGAAAAGCTTGTTGTCTTCGGTGTAGGGAATGTCGGCATCGTCCTTTGCGTGTAGCAAACTCAAACGCAGGCGTGTCTTCGTCCGGCGAGCGATATTGACTAGACGATCTGCCGAGTGCCACTTGTCAACAATGAAGCGATCCAACAGCTTCACAAAACCTGGCCAGTAGCTAAACGGGCCGAGCAGCGGCACGAGGCCACCGATGCGATAGCCGCCAATCATAGTGGAGAGATCGCTAAAGCCAGCAACAAGAACGATGCCCGCAAACTCAATGCCCTGTCCGGAGTACTTCTCTGCGATGGCAGTGGCGACGGCTGTTCCTAGACTCTGGCCAAGAATGACGATGCGGTCGGGAGAAACGCCGGCGACATTGATGGCCCACTCGACCAATGTATGCGCATCCCGGATCAGCCCAGCCTCACTGGGCACACCAGTTGAGTGGCCAAAACCGCGGTAGTCGATGGACAAGACATGATACGAGCTTGTATCGGTCAGTGCGTGAAAGGTCTCGGGCCGCATTCCCTGGGCAACGTGCCCGGCATTCTGCAAAGCACATTAGCGATGCAATACCGGAGCGATGGGTATAAGGATTCATACTCCATGGACTACACAAAATTCGTTAGTAACAAGGGCACTGTACGAGGGGTTGAGCACTTGCATGATAGAACCAGCTTAGCTTCAGGGTTGCTTTTCAATAATTTAAAGGCCTCAGTTTTGGTAATGTCCGCAGCCAAGCCGGAGGGCTGGACAGCCAAATTGTCCTCATTCTTGTAGTACAGCGGAAGTGGAAGAATATGCCAGGCATAGATGAACTCATGATCTGGTGTTGTGAGACTGAATGGCGTTACTTGGTTCTCTGCGCTCCAGGTTAGTGAAGTGAGAGGAGACGGAGCATGGTGAGGCGAAGGCGCGTACTGGCAAAGCCCCAATAGGTCGGTTCATTCACGTCATACAGGAACAGTGTATTGATTTTGTGAGCGTATAATGCGCTATTCGATTTAGCCGACGGGTAATGCGACGAGCAGCAAGGGGCCGACTCACTGACGCTGGACAAAGGGGATTGTTGAGACGCCCAGGAATACAGTGTAGAAGAGGAAAGGAGCCGCGCCAATGGCGAGCGAAGCTGTGAGAAGGGCTGAAGTCATCTTGCTGTGACTTTACGAAGTAGGCCCTCGCCCTGCTTTCTTGGTCACGAGACCGTCACAATCGGCGGTGATGGCGGCAAGGCTGGTCAGACAGACAACATGGGGCCAAGTGATTATTAGGTCAGCGCGCCGCGCGTACCGCAGCAAGAACGCACTGTACGGAGTACCTAGCAGTGGATGAGTGGGTGCTGGTAGTGGAATAAGCACCTACCTAGGTACCTACGCAGGAGGGGGGGGAGGTTGTGGACATGCCCTGTGTGCTGTGGCTAGGCTGGTTATCCTGACTAGCTTAACATCCTGTCTACATGAATTTGAGACTATTAGGTTCCCCTATAACATGTCAGGGAGGAAATTATATTAGAGTAGATCTACATATATATATATTTACTTTTTTATCTACACCCCTAGTTACCAGCTGCCAGTCAACTGCCAGTAGATAGAAGGCCTGCTGCAGAGGCTGCTGGCGGCTTATTGGAGGCGTGCGAGGTTGCCGGCGGCTTGTTAGGGGCCTGTTTGTATGTGTGTGTGTGTGTGTAGGAGGAAGAAAGAAGAGGTAGAGAGGTAGATAGAGAGGAAGAGGGGAATAAGGCTAGAAGGCGGGGGGGTTAATAATTAGATGACTTATTAGCTAGCTGGCTTGATTCTTGATATCTGTTAAAGCCTTGATATCCTGTTGGTGCTTCTGTGATCCTGTTAGAGGCTTGTATTTCCTGTCAGGTCCACTTTTATCACTACTCCGTAGATACAGAGGTACGAGTCGAGCCTTTCGGCGTGTGGCCGAGACAGGGGGGTCCAGATAGTCGGCAAACACTCCTGGACACCTCACCCTTTAATTCTGAGCCACTTACGGAGTACTTGACCTTTTCTCCATTTTCCACATTGATCAAGGTTGAACTCGCGAGTCATCGAATGTGACTTCTGCAGCTGCCCGTCCACGAAAACGCCATCAGTCGTAGAGATTGGTGT
Source organism: Beauveria scarabaeidicola (assembly GCA_037289395.1). Taxonomy (NCBI): domain Eukaryota; kingdom Fungi; phylum Ascomycota; class Sordariomycetes; order Hypocreales; family Cordycipitaceae; genus Beauveria; species Beauveria scarabaeidicola. Next base: position 7,125 of record JAEIJG010001043.1, read on the forward strand.
GCCTTGTCGCGTTTCGGTGTGGGCCCGGAGGTGCTATAGCCGCCGCGGTGAAGTGGGTTTTCAGTGTCGCGGTGGTTGTGACTTGTGAGCCAGAGGCTTTACAATGAGCGGCTGGTTCGGCACCTGCTTGGACTATTCTACAGTGGGCCCAACGTAATTCAGAGCAAAGTCACCAACGAACCCGAGCTGCTCAATATTACCTGGAGGCACTATAGCACTGTTGTAGTGACTGCAAGGCTCGTAAGCCCGCTGAAAGGGCCTGGAACCCACCAAGCATGTTTTTTGAGAACTAGGCAGCGACGGCAACCAATCGTAGGCCCGACTGGGCTTGGCTGCCGACTCCGCCTTGCGCGTAAGCCAATCACAGCGCGCGCTCAACACAGTGCCCTCGCTACCGCTGGCTCGTACGCGGACCTCAACGGGCACTGACTGCAGCGCTGCTGCTCTTCTGGCACGCCTTGCTGCTCCGTTTCCTTGCCCTTGCACCTTGCTTCTCGACAAAGGACAAACCCCCAAAGGCAGGCCCTTTTGCTCCCGACCACGAGAGACTGCGGCTGCTTCGCCTCGCCTCCCAAAGCAGCCCGCTCTGCGTCCCCGTCACCAGGTATCATGGTTTGCTAGCCTCTCGCCGCGTCCTAGGCCAGCCAACTCACCACTCTTTGTCGCCATGGAGAGGAAGAGAAAACTGCCGGCCCGGGCTGCGGCCCGCGCAGAGCAGCTCGCCAAGCGCCGCAATGCTTCGGCTCGCGATCGTACAAAGACTCCCACTCCTCCTCCGCCGCCTCCGGAGCCCATCGTTGAGCCATCGTCGCCGACACCACCGCGCCCACCATTGCCAACCTCTGTCGAGTCAGGCAAGCCGTTGCCGACCATCGAGGTCGCTCAGTCCCACGACCTGTCCCCAGAGGAATACCAATCTATCTCGGAAAGGTTTGTACATCCAATGGCTGCGACCAATGCCTTCACTTGATTCAAAACAGCAAGCTAACTTTGTCTTTTCTCATAGTGGTGTACTTGCCGAGTCACTCGCGCGGTCGAGACAGCGATGGATCAGCGAAGGGTTGTTCGAAAAGTACTGGACAAAACCGCACAAGAAAAAGGGTGTGCTCATCGAAGATCCCAAGAACCCTCCCAAAGACTCCATGACCAAAATCGGCAATGTCACAATCACCATCGAACCGCACATTGTCGAGGCGACCATGTACGCAGTCAAAGGGCCCAAGCAAAAGCCTTCACCCCAAGTGCTCCAGAAACCACCCCAGCAGCAGCCTGCTCGTCCCATCATTCAGTATGGACCTGCCAATGGTGCCATGCCACCGCCAGCACACCCGCACAACATGCCAAGCCCGATGAACAGGCCAGCGCCGACACATTCACCTTCACCGCACTCCCAACCTCCTCAGCCTGGTGCACAGCCTGGTGCACAACCAACTAGTCAACAAGCTACAGCATCACCTGCACCAAATAATGCCACGCCCAGCGCAGGCAGTGCGCAACGCCTCCCGACACCTGCAAGCCATCCACAAGGAATTGCGCCTAGTACGTCGACAGGAGCAGCGTCGGCTCCGGTACAATCTCCGGCTACTCATGCCACTTCCCAACTGAGAGCAGCACGCACTGCCTCTCCGGGACCGTCCCAGCAACCCCCCCCCCCGCGGGCTTCTGCAACTCCAGGCGCCAGTCCAGCGCCCGCGGCCGCAAAGCCCGCTACAACAGACCCTGTCATTGCGCTGCTTGCTCAGAAAGCCTCTAGCGACCCGGAATTGCGGGACCTGATGAAGCGTGTTGCTGTCGGTCAGGCCAAACCCGGTGAACTGGCCCATTTTCAAAAGATCATCGACCAACTGAACGCCGAATATAAGAGTAAAGGCGGTCAGCAGGGCCCGTCAGCGGATAGGTTGACGGTTGATGGCAGAACCGTCAAGTACTTTGCAGAGGAAGTTCGCACAATCCTCGATATTGTCTTGGCTTCAAACCCGAACCAAAAGTCGAGCGAGCTGCGCCCACCCCCCGGAAGCGACCCTCTTGTCGTCCTCTTGGTCAAAACTGCACTTGAGGACGTGCGGACGAGAGACATGATTCGCAGAATCGCCGAAGGCCGCCCAGGAAACACTGACGCCACAGACCTTAAGGAGACCCTAGATCGTCTCAATAGAGACGCAAAGACTGCCCCGCAAGGCTTCCATGCTCAGCCCTCAGGACGACAGCTGACTCCCAACGGAGTTCCTAATAACGGCATGAGAACGCAGCAGCCTCTTTTGACGAATAGCATCAACCCGCAACAGCCCATGCGTGCCAAAGCTCCAGCTGTTGCCTCCAGACCAGACATTACTGCTGTTTGTTTCGACTTTGGAGCCGGTGACCGGTTTCTATTTCCCAAGTTCAGCATCTTGGAGTTTTTGCCAACCACATCCGGCCAACAAGTGGTCGCATCTTTCCTCATTGTGCGCAAAGGAAGCACGTCGGAGTATGGAGGGGATCCCCAACTTGACTACTACCAGCCTGTCACTATCCGTCTTCAGACGAACACTGGTCGGCACCTGGAGAATCTTGCAAGGGTCGTGGCACCACAAGATGAAGTTAGAAGATACATGGACGACGTCATGGACAACATGACACGTGCCGAGTATGTACTTCTCGCCATGCAGCTTCCCCGCCACGCTCAAAAACCCGACCAAGTCGAGACAAGTAAAGGCATTGAAAAAAATAGCCCAATTTCCAATGCAGAGCAAGAAAAGGCGGAGATTGTGAAGCCTGGTGTGCTATGGACAGTGAGCGCTGGATCCAACAGGGCGTCGATGACCCCATCGCGCCAGATACCTCGTATCGACGCCGAGGAAGAGGCGCAACAAAAATACCAGAAGCTAATCAGATCTATCGAGGAAAAAGAGTACGAGTACGTGTAATTTCTGCAATTTCCGATATGCAACTGATTCAGCAGACGCAAACGTGCTCACTGTTGGGAGTGAGCGGACAGCGTCTCAAACTTGGGCGGCACTATTGAACCTTTGCTTGGTCAGGTTACTTGTCATGAATGGCGTTATGGGTGTGAAGTTTTTGTACGAGATATATGACAAACTATACATAGGCAATACACTGGCCATAAAAGCTCATCCTTTCAGCATGATCCCGACTATGCCATGCAACCTGGGTGCTCTCGAGGCTCGATGCGAATAGGAGGAAAGTGTGGATTGGGGCTTTACGTACTTGCCTGGTGGGGGTTTGGCACAAGTAGTAATGCCTACCTAGAGGCTAGATGATAGATCTACCTACGCGGGAGGGGTTTCTGGACATGCCCTCTGTGACCTGATAAAGGCTGTTGACATGATAAAAGTGGGCCTGACAGGAAATACAGCCTCTGTCAGGATCACAGAAGCACTAACAGGGTATTATGGGGGGGGGTCTTGATCAAGTGATGTAATTGTTCTTCTATTAATACATGATTGAGGCTATCTACAGTCACATTACGTGGCCACACATAACCTGACCCATCGCTGACCTGACCAGCCGACCACACCACGGTTTTGCCGGCGTTTTGCCAAAGTGCGCATGTACTGTACCACTGACCTAAACACTAACCACTAACTCGAACACCTAACCACTGACCTAACCACTAACTTAACCACTAACTTAACCACTATTTATATGTAGTAGTACGCCGGCAAAACCTCGGTAAAACCGTGGTGTGGTCGGCTGGTTAGGTCAGCGATGGTCAGGTTATCTCACACCACTCACATTATAATAGCCTCTTATAGCTCGTAAATAAAGTGGGGCGAATAGCTCTTCTAAGGTATAACCGGTGGGGGCTGAAATTTAGCTATTAAATTCTAAATTCCTACTTATAACTATACCTAATTAGCTTCTAGCGGGGTAACTAGCCCACTAAAATTTATAAGGAGGCCTATATCTACTAAAGTACGCCCTATGACTCTTAAGCCAGCGGTTACCACGACATAAATTAATATTCTAACAGCACTAGCGCTAGCTATAAGGCTAGCTATAAGGCTAGCTATAAGGCTAGCTATAAGGCTTACTATAATACTACTAAGAGAGGCTAGGAGAAGCTAAATTAGGGAGCCTATAACGCTATAAGCGCTATTAGGTAAGGAAATTACACTATTATAGCTATTACCTATATTATTTATAACCCTAATAAGCTTTATATAAGCTCCTAGCGAAGTAAAGCTATCTTAGACCCTATTAACTCTCTTATAGCTACTAGCTAACGCTAATCCCGCGCCGCCGTGCGCCTAAGCGTTGAGGAGCTACCCCGGCTACCCCGGCTAGCCCGGCTGACGGAGCTGCTAGGCGCTGGCGAGGGCAGTGAGGCCCCCGGGGTACTCCTAGTGGCTTAGCTGACGGCTAGAGGCCGCCTCGAGTGGCGCCGGCGGCTCTATATTGCCGTTATTAGCTAGCTAGCGGCGCTACTAGCTAACGCGGAGAGGATTTAGCTTAAAGCGGCGGCTTAATAAGGCCTCCTACTCTAGCGTATTAGCCTAGAGCTACTAATAATAATTAAGGTTATCTAGGTAAAGCTTAATACTCTTAATAAGCTTATTAGTAAGGTTATAGTTATATAGTAGCCCCTATTAATTCTTAAAAGTCTCTATATAATTATAATTTAATAAGCTAGAAAAAGGGGTTTTTAATAGCTTTTAAGCCTTTTTTATTTACTTAATTAACTAGTTAAAAGCCTTCTAGCTAATCTTTTTAATAACTAGTAATACTTTAGGGTAGTTATTTTAGTTAATTTACTACTAAAGAAGTTAGTAATTAAGCTTCTTATTATATTACTTTTTTCTAATTATAACTATTATTAAAATTTTCTTATTTATTATATAGAAATTAATAAGTTAATTTTTAATATAATTTTTTAACTCTAAGTAGCTATTTTTAGCTTAAGAGCTTATTATAATATTATAATTTTAATACTTTTAAACTATAAAGGCTATAAATTAATATTAAATTAAGAGGTATTTAGACTTTAAATAATTAAAAATAATTACCTTAAAAGTTAATAAAAAATATACTATTTAAAAGAGAATTAATTAATTACTATATTAGTCTACCTAGTTTTCTTTAAATCTATTTTACTTACTATTAAATTTACTTTCTATAATAGTGCCTCTAATAAGGCTTTATTACTTAGAGAATATCTTTAGTATAATATACTCCTCTATAAGTAGTAGCTATTAAGGGTACTATATTAAAGATATAGTAATAAGATATATTTAGCTAAGAATTAATTATAAATTAGAACTATTAGTTATAGTTAAATTACCTCTTATATTATAATATTAGTAGTAAGGGGGGTTAAATTTAGTATTATACTTAAGGGCTAGAGGTAACGCCTTATTACTAAGGGTAACTAGTAATTCCTTATCTATTAGTAAGCCTTTAGGCTTATTACTAATCTATTTTTTTTTTATATTATATAAGATATTTTTACTAATATACTAAGAATAGATTTACTATTAAGCTATAAGAAAGACCTATTAAAAGGCGTTTTTAAGAGCCTAATTAAAGTTAGTAATAATAACCTCTAGATATTAAATATTAACTAGCCTTATTATAACTATAAGTTATTCTATTTACTATTTAAAAGCCTTTACTTTCTTATTAGAAGATATAATAAAAGTAATAAAAAAGCTTAAATAAAAAGAGGTAATATTATTAATTTATAGTAAAGGTATATTAAATTAGTTAACTTTATAGGTATTATTTATAATTAAAAGCTTAGGATTTCTTTACTAATATTTAATATAAGACTTATAGATCTAGAATATATATTAAATATACTTATTAAGACTTTATATAAAGTTTTTATAAAAAACTTCTTCTTTATTATTAAGTTCTTTAATAAAGGCTTATATTAATAACCCTATATTATATTTATAAAGCTAGAGGTTTATCTAGATTATCTAAATATCTTATAATTTAATTAAAAGTTTAGGAAATTAAGTTTTAATTATACTAGAAATCTCTAAAGAAGATAAAGTTCTAATATTACTAAGCTTTTTTATTTCTTTTTATAATCTATCTTTACTAAAGTTTTATTAAGAGTAGTATTAAATTATAGCTAAGCTTAAAGGGGTTTTAATAGGTAAATAGTTATATTACTTCTTAAAAAAAGTAATATAATATTCTCCCCTAAACTTAGCTTTTTAAATAATACTATAGAATTAGTAATTAAGCTTTTATAAGCTAGTAATATAAGTCTTAATAGAGTTAGCTTTATTAGTATATACTTTAGCTTATTTATAGTAAAAGTAAGTATTAAGTTAGCTATAATTACTACTTAAATAATATATTAATTTAAAGACTTTAAAGCTAAGTATACCTTACTAGTTCTAGACTTTCTTAAGACCTAATTTAATTAAGTATAAGGGCTATACCTTAAGCTCCTTAAGTATTATTATTTAGTATATTCTAATTAATTTAGGGCTATTATATTAAAAATCCTAATTATTATAACTTAGGTATACTAGTATTAAGCTAGGGGTAGGTAAATATACACTCCTAATTAGCTAAAAAATACGCTAGTATATAAAAGCGGGGTTATAGCCTAATTAGGTATAGTTATAAGTAGGAATTTAGAATTTAATAGCTAAATTTCAGCCCCTATAACCGGTGGTTGCCTGAGGCACTGGTGTAATTAGCCGCTTGAGCTAGTGCCTTAAGCGACACTTATTGTTACGCTTATTCTATCATGTACGTTACTAGTAATAGCAACGCTCACATAAGCAACGCGCAACTACTTAAGTAGCCTAATAGTTCTAGCTAGCAGGAGAGAATTAATCATCTACACGTTACTTCTATCTGCACATCTGCTAGTAGTGACCGCGTAGCCTAGCGATCCTGTTGACTGCTCGCCCAGTCTCGAACAGAGGACTTGTTGTTACTAACAAGTCACTAGTTAGTTCTGTCGATCTACTTAACACAACTAGATGGCCGAAAGGTCTAACACTTATTCTCTTCCCTAATAAAAAATAAAGGTATAAGCCTCTTAAGAGTTAAATATACTTAGAGGAGGTATTATTATCTTTTTTTTCTTATTTATTTATAATTTAGCTATGACTTTTAGAAGAGGTAGAATACACTTAACTAGCGAAGAGGCGGTCAAAGATACATCTTATTATTAGAAGCTGATTACCTAAGGTACCCGTGCGCTTGTACGGACCCGTGGCTCTATGAGCTCCCGCACGCCTCGGCTCGCTGACTCAGCTAGACCCCTCATCAGCGCCCGCCACTACTCCCTAGATAGCCTCTCTTTCTATTGCAATAAACAGAGTGTGTGGCACGAATGGAAGTGCCGGAAGAGGTGTGTAATAAGGAGTCTCCATAAGTGATTAAGTGATCTATAAGTTATATATAACTAAGTAGGATTAGACGCTAATATATAATTAGGAATTAGGTTTCTAGTACTAAGGAAAAAAGAATTACCCTATATATAAGTAGAATTACTTAAGATAAATAAGGGAATTCTTAATTATAAAAAGAAGATAATTTTTAGTCTTTATATATATAATTTTTCTATAAGGTATATACTTTTTTAATTCTAATTCTAGTTATTAATCTTTTTATATAAATTACTTTTATATTATAACTTAAATTAGGCTATATAAGTTTACTTTAGTTATATTATAAGAGTTATAAGCTTAGGAGGTAAATAATAAAGAAATACTTATTACTTATTATATTCTTTTAAATACCTAAAACTTCTTTATATTTTACTTTTTTTTTATATATAGTTATATA
>JAEIJG010001044.1:0-14867 GCA_037289395.1 Beauveria scarabaeidicola
GGGGTTTCACTTGAATTTACGAATAGGGCACCTGTGCGAGACAATGGGGGTTAAGCCTGTGGGCGTTTTTTATGATTGATACTCTGGCATATGAACGGCTTTTTTGCGTGTCGAAAGAGACGATTACTTTGAAAAAAAAACGACAACTTGATGAGGTTCGGAAATGTCATGTCAAGACTTGGTCATGTTCCGGAGAACAAGACCATTCGTACCTGTTCTAGTGTTGATCTGCTATCGTGTAGTCATTGTATCGTGAAAGTTTTAAAGAGCAAGCATAAGAAAAAAGTAAGAGAAACAGAAAGCTAAAACTAAACAACAGTTTTCCCAGCCATGCAACGCCTCGTGTATATGTTCTATAGTAATGACCAACCCAAAGACAAGAAAAAAGAAAGGAAGAAAAGAAAGCATGCCAACGTAGCGAAAGAAAGCAGAAAAAGGGATATCCAAGTACTGAAAGTAAAGCAAGCATCGTCATTTTTCCATGACAAAACTCAATCCTTCTTCTTGCGAGCCTTTTTCGCATCATCGGCCGTGTAATCCTGCGCAAAGTTGGCATCCTCGAGGCACTCGGATACGACGGGGTTGATAAACATGTGCTTGTCGAGGCCGCCGCGAAACAGCTTCTTCATGAGGGTGACGCGAAAGTACAGGGACCAGGTATCGACCTTGGCGGCCCTGTTTTGCAGACGCAGCTTGCAGCGATATCCGTACTCGGCGCGGCCGTCGTCTGTGCGCTGGCCGACGGGAACGCGCTCGTCCTTCTCGGGCATGTAGAGGGCGGTGGAGTAGAAGGGGCCGACGCGGCGCTCAAGCGAGGTGCCAACGCTGGTGAGGGCCTCGCGGAGCTCGCGGCGCGAGCGGCGCGAGGCGGATTTGGCACTGAGCCTGGCGAGCTCGGCGATGCGGCCGACGAGGCGCTGGGGATCGTAGGGGAGAGGGAAGGGCGTGCCCGTTTCGGCCTCGTGGTTGCGCGAGGACTCGTATATGAGGGCGACGCACATGGCGGCGGCGGACTGCACGTCGATGTCGGCGCTGTCGAGCTGGTCGGTGAAGGCGTCGATGGCGGTGTCGGCATAGTCTGAATAGTCGTCGACGTGGGCGGCGACGAAGCCCCATGTAACCAGCGCGGTGGAGACAATGGTGGCGTTGTCGTGAGCATCGATGCTGTCGCCGTCACTCTGCACGATGTCGACGAGGTACTCCATGGTCTCGAGGGCAGCCTCCTCGACGCCGCCACCATAGAGCACGCTCATGGCGAGGCCGTAGAGGGCCCACTGGCGACAGGCATCGTCGTCATCGTCGAGGAGAATTTGCTTGAGGGCGCGGGCAGCACCTTCATAGACGTCCATGTCCTCGACGGTGCCGAGCGTGAGGCAAAAGGCCTGCAGGCTGAGCAGGCGCTCGCGGGGCGAGTCGCCGCGGTTGGCGCCCTTAAGGAAGGCGTCGGTCAGCGACGTGGCGGCGGCGTCGAGCCAGAGATGGGTGTCTTCGGAGTAGCGGGTGCGTATGAAGCGGATAAAGGCGTCGAGATACTGCTCGCGGAGCTCGGTATTGTTGTGCTTGCGGTCTTGAATGGCCTGGATGAGAGCGTCCGTGTCGAGGCCTGGGCCGGTTGCGCCGTCGTCTGCGGGAGTCTCGAGAGAGTCGGCTGAGTGGATGCTAGACATCATGTCGTCGAGATCAAAGTCACTGCCGTCAGAGTCGGTGTCAGATGCGGGCCGGCTGTGGGTGGTCGAGTGGGTGGGCGAGGTCAGCAGCGACGCGATCGGGGAGCCTGTCCCTTGCGGCGTTACTGCGCCCGAGGCACGTCCTGATTTAACGGCCTTGCGAGAGACGGTCTTGTTGCCCTTGAGGGCCTTGACTCTGGCGTGATTCATGGTAGTGGTGTTGGTTCTGCGCAAGCGTAGCGAGCTGCGAGATGGTTGCGGGAGTTATATTGACTTTTTTTCCGGGTCTGCAGCTATCTGTTGTATGTGCAGGACTAGGCAACAGGCTCGAGAAGAAATCTCAAGGCCGGGTTGTCTGAGGTATGACGTCGGTGAAGCCTAGTTTCATGTATCGTGGGTTGATAATGTGGGGGACGGGAATCTCTGGAGGCTATCGGTAGGATGTCGTGGGTGCGCGGCATATGTGAAAGAAGATGTTGATAGTCGAGAAGAGGGTGAGTGGCAGGGTGAGGGCAAGGAATAGCCGTGACTTTGCAGTAGTCTTGAGATGTTGAAGGAAGAGAATAATGTTGCGGCGTATGGAAATGTGTGGGAAAGAAGGGCGGAAGAATAAATGCCATGGCCTGTCAGATGGATCAATGAATGATGGAAATGGTGCGAGGTGGGCACCTACGCCTGAGTGTACGTACCTACGGTACCTACCTCCAGGCTCCAGGTGGCCTGGCAGCTGACAGACATGACGCTAGGCCCAGTTTCAGCAGGTTCTTCGTTGAAAATTAGCGCTAAAAAGCCAGTGACAGACAGCCATTCCGCAGTGAATTTGTCAACTGATTTACAAGCAGACACGGGGTTTGCTTCGCATACCATACCTACCTACCAAGTTACGCACTGCGCGCGCCTTTTTCTCTTTCATTCTCGATGCAATTTACCATGATTCAAAAAATCAATCTCAAAACCCAGTGCATCTCGCTCACCACAATTTCCATGTACTTTCCGTCGACTTACATACTTGCCTTTCAAGCTACCCCGCTGTGCCAATTTGGCGGTTCAGCCCACCTCTCTTCCCGCTACCCGACGATTACATCCACACATAGGTAGGTATCGAGCATCCAACCAGTCACTATGCCTATCATCTCCAGTGCAAGACCTCATCAGCTTCAACTCATTTCCCGGCCGCCTTTGAGTGAGTCGGGTTGCTAAATGATGCCCTGCGCGGAGCGATAGCTTGTAGCAACGAAAAGAGATGGCCATCTGCAACTAGACAGTCGGCTCGAAATCCAAAATGGGCTCTGTCAGATCAGAGTACATAGATGTAAAGGACTTTGAATTGCTGACCAGCCAGTCGCTTTCAAGGCCATGTCTAGAAGCCTTTGCGCCTGCGGCTGTAGTTATCGTCGCCTACCAACCTATTGATGGACATTATCAACTCGCCACTTGCGCTATGCAATTCATTACAGTCGACAGCGCAACGTATGGGTGCACAGGCTGCTGTCTTGACAAGCCACACGCAAAAGGGCAAACTGATAGATTTGGCAGCACGTGTTTGTTAGTCCTGAACCATCAGATTATTGGCCTCTTCCTCCCCATAATCGGTCGAAATCCTACCAGTGTTTCATGGGCTCCGTCATGGCTAACTCTCCAGGTCCTCGACAAGTGCCGTACCCATTATTGGGTGCCACTGTACGAAAATCGCATACTGCACTGTACGCGCCAAGGGGTCACCTACCAAGCCTTTGAGTCGATGAAACAGCCTCAAGATCGGGTTTCATGTTGGATTTCCTTTGGATTTCCTTGGAAAAGACATCTACTCATCGTAATTTTCAATAGGGCCTTTATAGGCCATCGTTGATGCTACAAATACGCCTGTATGCCTCGACCCCTCGTCTTGCCAGGCCCGTACAGTGCGTATTTAACCCCGCGGCAGTTGCGGGGCTGCTGCGGCTGCCTGGAGTTTGGCCTTGTGACACTGTGCGTGCATCACCGTGCGTGGAGCCATCGCCATCCACCTTCACTCTTGCCCCACCCGCTTCGACTTCATCATCACTCCTTCACTCCTTCACTCCTAGCCCTTGTCCTCTGCTTCCGTCTTCATTCGTCTGTTCGCTTCAAATTTCGGCGAATGGACTTTCAGCAAGCCCTTAGAGTATTCGAGACCGCTCTGCCCGCTCAGAGACATTCTCCGCCACTGCCGCCTGCAATACAGCCTAACCGACTTTAATTCCGAGCGAATGAACGTATAGGCCTTTTACTCTACCACGCCAAACAGGAACCACTTCCAAGTCCCGTTCCTTAAACCACAGTTAAATATGCCTGGAGCACTATATGAGGGCGAAGGTACGCTTCACGCCATCCAGGCGGTCTGAGAGCTGGCCTTGTGCTCTCTAACCACGACCCCCGCTTACACAATCACAGTCATCGTCACCCTGTCGTGCCTATCCCCGACAACTTTGGTATTCCCCCAGCGCAGGCTCCTATTGTCGAATCGAAAAAATGTCATTCCCATTGGACGGGCTTCCAAACGAAGTGCAACTCTAGAGAGTCGAATGTATAATGCCTGGATTGACGCTCCTGTCATGTCACGGAAACACGCTGAACTCAGATTAGACACCCAAGGCCAGGTACGTCTTGCTTCCTCTTGTTTAACTGCTCCTTCTTCTCTGCCTCTTATCCTCTACTAACTCTGTATCCTAGACGGTATTCATTCGAGATATAGAATCCCTACATGGAACCTTTCACAACGGCGTCCTGCTACGAGCAGGCCAATCACAAGCCCTCAGAAACGGCGACATGTTGAAGTTTGGAATATGTATTGATCGTGGCCGCGAAAGCTTTCCCCAGTGCGTAATGAAAGTCGGTCTAGAGTTTGGCCAAGCTGAGCAGGCTCCCGTAGCGGCTAGGTAGGCACGATGCCCTAAAAGGCAAAGTTGAATACTAACATGCCATAGTTTACCGCAAGCTACTGTATTTCAAGTACCCGACGACACAGAGTCTGAGGACTTGGAAGACATGAACGATATCGATAGCCAGGCTGCATCTAGCAGCGTGGCTGACGATGAAGACCTCCAGGCCAGTGCTTCTACGCTTACGGAGAATGGGCTAGAGCTCTCCGAGTTTCACGGCTTCGATACCTCAGATCCCATAGATCTTACCTCAGAACCCGATCTAATTTCCGATGGCAACAATCCTAGTTCTAGTAGTCCTCTTTCCGATGGCTATAATCCAACTACACAAGACGCTGATCGCGACGCCCATTATACGCTGAGAACGGTTGAACTTGAAGACGTGGACCTTGGTGCTCAAGATCGCACGCCAGTTGCTCTGCCGAGCGATGGCTTTGCGCCAGCACAACATCTCAAACAGGGGCTTAGCGTGGACATTGCCGTGAGCAACACTGTACCAGGAATGGACGGGCCACTCTCCGAGGACCAGCATCTGTCTCCCAATTCAGAGATCACGCCTTTACTAAAAGTCCAGTCGCTTGGCGAGTCATCGGGAAAGCTGGATTATTTCATCGCCAGGGAAAAAAACAAACAACATATACAGAATGCGATTGTGTCAGGCGACGCGCAGGCAGAGTTCACACCACCACCGCAACAGGAGGCGCCTCGAAGTCTCAAGGATATTGAGGGTCTCTTAAAAGAAGCGCGTGGTTCTAGCAACATCGGCGAGTTGCACGAGGCCTCTGCCAGCAAGACTGATGAGCTGGAAGAGGTCGCCTCTATCAAAAGTGTCTCGAAGAAGCGCAAGGCCGACCAGATCGAGTCAAGCCCTCCTGAGGTCCATGTTGATCATGGCGTCATTGATGCTTCGCCTGCGGCGTCATCTGCGGATCAATATGCTCTCCCAAGAGACGTGTTACCTGATGGCGATGGAAATTATGCGTATAAACGCGTCAAAACTGCTGCGGAATATGTTGGGCTTATGGCCATCGGAGGCGCAGCGGTGATGACTGCTCTTATCGCGACAGCACCAAACTTTTAATTGCTTAACTTGTCGTTCCTTTTTTTCAGAAGAGCTGAATACTGACAATTGCTTTATGGACTTGCTCTGCGTTTTTATGTTGAGATTTTACTTTGCTCTATTCTGCTCTGATCTATTAAGTTATCACGCGGTGTTATCAATTTAGGATGTCGCAGGGTGTAGTGCTTACGAATGCTTATGCCTTTTAATGCTACCAGGCTTTAGTATATTTCACCGATATCCAGCTCTCTTTCTTTTTCATCTCTCATCTACCATGCCAAAGTCCTGGTGATATTAGATGGACTTGTGATGGCAATGCCGGCGCTTTGCGTGCTTGATGGATGCAAAGGCCATTGACGATTTGGCAGATTGCGAGGCCTGCCAGTGTCAAGGCCTTTGGAGCCACACGGATAATTGATTCTCGAGCTTTCAGTGCGCCCGCGGCCCATTGCTCGCTCATTTTCCTTTTCGGGCCCTCTTGCCGTGTCATTTCACAAGACACCACCGATTTGTGTGGACGGCATTGTCCTAGTGTATTTCTGCTCTCTTTACAGAGTACCCTCGCAGCTTACTCTGTCAGAACAAGCTGATGAGAGCGAACAAAGGGGTCACCCCGTCGTGTCTGCTCTACATGTAGAATGCGGAAATTACTACAAAAGAGGCAAGACACAGCCTTACCGTCCCGGATGGCCCCCACGACGACAAGAAGCTATCAGTATACCAGTACGTGGTAGCAAAACGCCACCTGCTTTCCCGTTCGTATAGATGCACTCTTTTCAGATCAATTATATATAATCTGTACCTTTATTCGTACAGACCTATTTCTTGAGCGCTCCACATACACAAGCCACGCCCCCCTCCAGGATACGAAAACTGTGCGCCATGCCTCGTGGTAATCTGTCCCGGGGGACCGGAAAACAAGAAGCGTGCATGCGCCGACCGGCTACCCCCCCCAAATGCTCGCAGCGCTCATCAAAGGAGCAGCAACGGAGGATGAATTGCGAGTTTCTGGCCCGGCATCCGGGAGTGGCCCAGTCAGACGGCAGTTCCCGCCGTACAGTTATTACATACCATGACATCTGACAAGCCAGCCCCGTCGCTCCCGTACCAGGTCCGCGGGATGAACGCCTCTCGGAAAAAGTATCCGTAAAAACGAATCTAATTTCTTCAATGCTAAACGAACCGAATGGTGGGTGGGAACTTGCAACTACTTTTACTTGCCTGCCGGACGCCCTGCCGTTCAGCTCTCCAGTGGACTGGCTTCTAGATTTTTCGGGTAAAATCTATATATCAAAGAGGAATTATACCTCTGATTTGGATATGACCGCATTACAGATAAGCTCTACCTTGCTTTTATCGATGGCTTGTTACATCCGGTCCCCGCCATCTCCAATTGAGGCTGCCTGTTACCCCCCTGACAGCATGGCATCAAGGGGGTGTGTGTGGCAAGACTCCAGGCAATATCAGCTCGGAGAGGATTGATCCTTTTGTTTTTACTGTCTCGTCGTGTCACATGTCTTTGTGCATGGCGATTGAGATGCATGGATTAATGAATCAGTTGACCTTACACGGCGGTTGCCAACGTCTGACAGCCTTGGGGGGTCACTGGACTGGCTTAGCTTGCAAGAATACGCCATGGTAATCAAATGAAAAAGCTGGTGGTAGAATGGAAGAGGATGGGCTGTAAAGATGTGCATCACTAGCGAGTAAGATGAGGCATCATTGGTCTGAAAAGAAGTCGAGCAAAGCCACACGGATCGCGTGGGCTTGTGCGGCGCCGGTTCGGCTCTGTTCGACTGTCGGCAAGGGCGGCTTTGATCCCGACTTGTCCAGATTACGATCACGTCTCTGCAGCAAGACAGAAACGGAAGAAGCCGAATCTCTTGCAGCCTCTGAGTACTTTGACCCGTGCCTGCAATCTTGAAAACAGCAAACGCAGTCTGTGAAATACCAGCCAGCCTCTTTCTGCTCAATCTTCTTCCTCGCTCATCAGCAGTCTTTGTGTCCTCATCCAGTCCGCCTTCGAATTCAACCGAAAGACGCTGTGTGAGCGTGCCGTTTGCTAAAGTGCTCTGCGCAACCCTCTGTAGAGCTTCTGTTGCGTCGAAGAATGTCGGAGCCGAAAAAAAAAAGAAAAAAAAAAAAAAAAAACTTGTATTCGTCGTCTGACTGCATCTAACAGATGCGCCCGTGCGGTGTACGGAGCGAAGCGATGGACACGGACGAGGGACGAGTTGTTGCAAGCAACGATGCCATTATCAAAGATTTGGTGTGTGTATGGTAATTATGGGCATCGAGCACAAGGGAAAAGATTCTGGCTAGACAGGCACAGACAGAGGCGATAATAATAGCTGCCACAGGTGGGCACCTTTTCCCCCAAATGGCAGGAGCTGTGCGATTCTTTTCCGCTTGGGAATGTACGATGGCGTAGTCGAGAGTGGCCATAGCGAATGAAGGGCATTACAATTCATCAGCCTTACTACCACGGCAAAGTAAACCCCAACTTCCGGTGTATCTGGTCATCAGCGGGCAGAATAGATGTTGGATGATGTAAGAATAGAAAGTCAGACCTAGATATACTAGCTCGTCTTATGGGGGAACATGGACGGTTTATCTAGTCTCGGCAGCGTATAGATGCCGACTCTTACAGGTGAGGCACAAAATCTTCATAAGCTCTTAATACTCGAGTGATGTGACAAGTGACAGCACAGCTTCGAATAGCCAATGGCCATCGCAGCAGCGTCGAGGCGAGAGCCCGAGTCTTGTCCAGCAGTGGTCACGCTCCGCCTCACTTCTGTCATCAAGCTCTTGAGCTTTGGACATTGTCGTATTCGTCCACGCAGCGACCTCTTTCTGTTCGCCTCCTCTTGCTCTCACAGCCTTGGTGAATGCGACAGGCTGCAAATCGTTGGCTTTGTGCAGATGGGATGCCGCTGGCTTTTCTTTTACCCCTTCACAAACTCCTCGTCATGGCGGTCTGCCTCCCACATGTAGTCATTACGCCTCATGGACTTGTTTCTCCTTGTTCTTCTTCTCGGGTTCCTGCCACGGATCCTCCATCCTCGGACGCTGGAACTTGTTTCTCCATCAAAGCCAAACCCTCGCTCTCCCACCTCGCGGCTCACTGTCTGCCCAATAGAGTTGTGCCATCATGTGGATGATGCCATTTGGATGTAATGCCGTGTAAATACGCACACATACATACCACCCCCCCCGCCCATCTTTGTGGTGCCAGATGGTAACCGCATTCGTCCCCAGAAAGCACACACCCATTCCGCTTTTCCTTTTCCAACTGCGCGGAACCAGTTTCTCGGATCTGGATGCGCTCGTGGGGCTGGGGCCGCGTCATGCTGGTCGCGGATCCCTCTACACTGCGCATCTCCTTGGGCCACCTCGCTGTCAGACGATGGTCGCACAAACGTTGCATCGTTCTGCCTTGATCGGAGCAAAAGCGCTGAGTGGGCTGGGGGCGAACTTTGATTCCGTAACCGTAGCCAGGAATTTCTAAGCGAGAACTTTCCGGTATCTCGAGTGCGCAGAGGTCCGAAACGGAATCTCGAGTCACCATGGAGATTCAATCTCGGCCCTTCCCACGGCTTCAGTGCAAAATGAGAAAATTGTACCCGCTTCCGTGGACATCTTCTGGAGTAACTCGCCGTATAAGCCGAGGCAGATGTCGTCTTGATTCGTTCAATATCGCGCGAAACATTAGCCTTGTTAAATTACATACGTCTTTTCACAGTAACTCCGTAGAGTGTCTCGCTTTTTTTCTACCTTTTCCGCTCGGCAGTTGCTGCAAGTGACTGGGGTTCGCCACAGCGTGGCCATTGAAACATTGTTTTTCCTTTTTCCTTTTCCAGTCCTCTCTGTCTCGGGAAGTGTCATCCGTAGATTACGGAACATGGCACGGGGTTTTGCCGAAAAAAAGTAAACACTGGTGAGTTTTTATTCCTCCCGAAATGAAGAGGTTTCACAGGGGGGGTCAACAGTCAACACCACCCGGCGAGACAAGGCTGAAGAGATACACCGAGAAAAAGACGAGACATGGCACAACGGGTTGAGTTGACCGGACATCTTGTTTCGCGCCCCGATGTTGAGTTGGGGGTCAAAACTCGGATATGCTTGCGGGAGATGCCGTTGTGAAAGATGAGTGGCTTGATCGCCCACTGAGACCTTATTATTATTTTCTTTTCAATAAACGGAAACTTGGCCGAATTGTCGCGATATGGATGAGAGATTATCCTCTACCGCTTGTCTCATCCCACGTCCAACGAACGAGCAGGCAATGAGGAGAAGGGACAGAGTAATCGCAGCCACCAATGCCCACCATGCATCACCTCTGGAGAGCAACTGACACGCCCCCACCCTCCAAATCTCATCCTTCCCGGAATAACGTACGAGGTGACTGCCTGTGAATTCAGTGGCAGCATCTACTCCTTATATCGGACGGGGTAATGAACGTCGCACAACAACTTCTCACGCGTACCATCTACGAATAGATCATATATACAGGCCGTCCAATCAAGCCCGTTATTCCGTCTTTTTTGGTGCCTACACTTTGCTCTCTCTTCAAGGTGCGCGATGATGGTCGCACAAGCATCAGGTAGTGCAAGAGTATACTTGTGCTACTCCATTGCATAGTCATCTTGACTCTTGTCTTTGGTCTGCTTCGGGCCACCAACGCTTTTCTGTGACCTCGTTTGATTCATGATGCATCGTGGATGGCCAGCAGCGAGGGTGTGTGTGTCCATCTTACCCTTCAATGTTTACGTCCATTTGACCTCTTTTCGTCTGCTTTACTCCTCTGCTGGCTTGTTTGACTCATCTAGTGAGGGCATGCAGATTGGAATTTTTACCGATACGAGTTTTACTCTGTCATCACGGTTGACCTCGGATTTGCCTGCGGCCAAGGAGGCCAATGAGACACGAGCGGTATGGACACCACAGTATCAGTATCAAGGGTCCAAGCATCCATGTCCCATGGAGCCACGGTACTAACCTCATCACCACAACAACGCAAGAGCTGAAAGCAAAACTCATCGTACCACCGGACAAGACTGCGTACCAGTAGTATCAAATCGAAAGAGACAAGGGCTCGTTTCGTTGTGGTGCAACAGTAGCATACCCTATAACAAACTTCGCCATGACCTTTGAGTCACTGCTTCCTCCAAGTTCCGTGCCTGTTTTCTTTTTCCACCCGAGACCGGAAAAGTTCAGGTTCTCTGGTGGCAGGTTGCACTTACATGTAATACCTGGCCATCCACGAAGAGCCTCTACACGGCGCAGACATCTTCCAGAATAGGGTACCCTCAATCTTGCATTGAGGCATCAACTAAAACCCCGCAAAATAACGGGCAAATCTCTGTTATAGCCCCACAACATTCTGCTCGATGACATCTCTGCACGGGTGTTGCTCGATACGTACTCTGTATAGTAGTGGTAAATACAGAAGCGCCAGCTCGACTGCCGGCAGGCAAGCCTAGACGTATCATGATCGTACATATTGCCTTTTGTCGGCTCTATTCGTAGGTCGTATGTTAAACTCAGAGAGGAATAGGTAAAGTGCTGTGGGCTGCATGTACACCCCTTGTACGATTAGCTTCCCCGGGGGGAATACCATCAAGCAAAGGAACAAAGAACCTGCCGAGCGCCTTGGCTGATTAGATGGTAAGCTTCGTTGACGGGCTAAATCGGCCAGGAGCTGGGATCCTTCAAGGCGCAACAGCCTCGTCTGCAGAAAATGACCCAGCTGCTCTGACCCCCATGCTGCAGTGGGTTACAACTTACGGGTACACAACCCGTAACTAGGCCCTGCGCTGGCCATGGAGTCAGAGAGAGAGGGGCCAGCCTGAGAACCATAGAAAGTGGTGTGCGCAATGTCATCAAGCGTAGGCAATGGTCAGCATCCCAAACGGGCTTTGCAACTAACTTTTGACTAGCACCAGGGCTAAACAAACCCGCGGGCGCGATTTGAGATTGCCAGAGAAGGAGTTCCCAACGCGAGCACACGCACAGCAGTGGGGGTGACAGGACATTCTGACTGGGGATCTGCTTGTAATAAATACGACGACCGCTGCCAAGATGTATTCATTGTGCTGTCATGCATGGGACGCGCGAGAAATGCCGCAGTTTGTTTCGTAGACGAGCTACGACGAAATTGGCAGCTGACTGAGTTTTATGCCAACTGCCGACTTGCGTCTCTGTGCGCGCCATGCAACCCTCGACGGGGTCCTATCGGCAGAGTAATGACCTGGTAGAAAGGAAAGGGCGGCGGCAGAAGGTTGGATCAAACTCGGCTGCTTGATGCAGGCAGATTGCAATGCATGCTGTGACTCAACTCTTGACGCCGTGCAGACAATACACCCATCTCCTGTGGCCAGAAACTCATGCATACCATCATCGGGGTGTAATCGATCTGCGCATCAGCGCTGGCCGCTCCGTTCGTGCAAACCAATCTCCTTGCCAGCTCTGGTAATTGCACAGATGCCACGCTGAAGCCTGAAGGCAATCTGGCGGCCGTGAGCTGCTAGTCGAGTTTTGGCGAGCGGGAGCTCGAACAGTGCAACATCGGGAAAAGGCCGAGGCTAACTCGG
The DNA here is from genome assembly GCA_037289395.1 of Beauveria scarabaeidicola. Lineage (NCBI taxonomy): Eukaryota > Fungi > Ascomycota > Sordariomycetes > Hypocreales > Cordycipitaceae > Beauveria > Beauveria scarabaeidicola. Next base: position 12,221 of record JAEIJG010001044.1, read on the forward strand.
ACGAGTAATGAGTGACCTGCCAAGAGGACGGCACTGCCAGATCTGACGTACCTCGTGGTCGATCTAGCGCCACCAAAAAGGGTCCGGCCCTGTTTTGTCACGCCCTCTGTGGCTCGCTGCGCGTAACCCGCAAGCCAAAAGGATTGGTGGAAAAGGACCTGCAGGCCGCTGCCTAGGCCGCCGCGGATTTGGACTGGACCATGTCTGTCTGTCTGATCGATCGCGACGGAACCAGCGTGGCTATAGCGGCAACATACAGAAAGCACTGCCGTGGTGCTGAGCTGCGGCTTTGCGGTCCGCAGCAAGGTTCATTTGCATTATTCGGAGAAGCCTTCGATCTAGGTCTGTGTTTCGAGATGACCAAAAGTTTATTCAGCCTCTGTGTCTGCATTACGGCGCTTTAAGTTGTGGCCTGCGGTCGGATGAGTCTTCCTGCAGCTCGGTTCGACAGATGTGTCGGAGACCCCTGCGAGTGAAGCGACTGAAGTTGAAGGCTGTGTGTGGGCAGGCAGATTTGTTGAGGGTAGAATTCTCTGCAAGAAAGAATCCGTTGTTGATAATACCTGCCAGCTTCTGTAGCATCTACCCGTTGGAGCATTACACTCCGCAAATGGTCGTCAGCGGTCGCCAGTAGCGTATAGCATCACCGAAAGTAGGCTATTTCTCCGCCATTGCCCTGATGCGAAACGTGTTTTCTTCGGCCCTGTTACAGAATATAACCGTCCGCACCGGTTCAATCTAAAAAGTCGCGTTGGATTTGCTGATTCAATACATACTGTTCAAAGTTTCATGCTTTTGCAAAACCCAATGGACATGTACCCGTACATCTCTGCCAAAGCGTGGACCCTTGCGATCTATTTTCATTCTGTAGGTGGCATTTCGCAGGGCAGGATTTACACCTCCGCGGCTGGCGCTCGATGCACTCGTGGTGGGAAGGCTTGCGTAGCCCCATTCACACTGCCAGCGAGCTATGAGTGAGAACGATTCCACCAGGCTGGTTCTGAGAGAGCGGGCACCAGCACAAAAACAGTCGTCCATTCTTCCAGTATTATTGCTGGTAGCAGTGGAAGGGGTGCAAGCCAGAATAATTGCTCTTCAGCATGGGGATGTGGGTAATCCTCGCTAGCTATCCTGGGCCATCACGCCAAACTCGCAATGCGAGTGGTGACTGTACTCAGCTGGGGCTGGCAACATCGGCGATATGGCGGCCTGAGAGTCGCAACCACCGATCCAAGATCCCTACGGTCCCGAGGACACACGACACAAAACCAAAGGCAACACAGATTCGGTCGCTGCTGGGTCACCTGCCCTAGTACGACCTCGTAAGCACAACGGGAGCTTGCAGAAAAATCGCAGCATATTTGACCAAATCCGTATCTTTCCTTGTATCTGTGTCTCGCAGTCTCTGCGGCGCCCGTGCCATTTGGCTGAGCGGAAGACTCGGGGAGGGGATGATGCCGCGCCCGGCTGTCGCTGAGGGTCGTGATTGCGCGGCGCACTGACAGCGACGTCTAGCCCCGGGTAGGCAGATGAGGGACCGAATAATGATGGGAACGCCAGATGACGCCCGGCCGGGACTCGTAATGGAAGGGTGCTGACGGAGGGCTCGAGACGGGGGCAGTGACCGCCATCACCACTGCCAAGACAGGCTTGACAACCTGACTGACGACAACCAGTAAGTAAACCGTTGACTGGCTACGTGGCTCGGTCGCCTAGGACAGCGTGCCAAGAGCGCGGTAGCCAACGCCACCCCAGGCTTCCTGAGAGCTGACCTGGGTTCAGTACCCGGGCAAGGCGGGGGCGGGTTCCTGGCTTCTCGTGATGAAAGCCTGGTCGCTGCGCAGAATTGCAGAAAGTCGACTCCACTGGTTGTGATGAAAGAGTCGGTGATCAAGGCCCGGAGTCAGTTCATCTTACGAGCAACCTCGGACGGCCATCGGAGAGGGGGCGTGCGGTGTTGGCCGTCCACGCTGGGACGGAAACTGTGAGGTATCCTTTCCGTTGGACGGGTTGGCCACCCTGTTCGCAGAACCAGGACAAATAATTAGTGGATGGAATTCGACGAATATGGGTTTTCTTCCCTCTGTTTCAGTGGCCTTCGTATTGCCTGTTTCTGGTGCAGCCAAGATGTCGTAGCGTTTGCGAGGTTGCATCGAGACGGATTTGCTAATAAGTGGCCTGGCCAAACAGAATACCCGGTTTCCTGTAGGGCAAAAACGTAATGGAACAGGGCATGCAAGATCTGTGTGGCAGACCATGGAAAAGCTTGTAGGCGATGGCCGGGGGGTCGGTCGTACATACGAATACAACGCATGGGCGGATATGTCCGTTACGTGCCCGCGACCGGGTTGCCCTGTCATCATGACATTCCGGTGCCGCGGTGCGCAAGGCTCACCATTGAGAATCGTTGACGAACCATTTTTAGGTGAAACATGAGGTGGATGGGCGCAGTTTCGCGTCGCCCACCGAAAGTCTGAAGAGGACGGGCGAGGGAGGAAAATCCGGATGGCTTGGGGAAAGACGGTTGGAGTTGTTATTTCGGGATCAGCAATGTCGGCCGTGGCTTTTAACTTGCCAATCAGCGTGAGAAGAACGGGATGATCAGGATCCGGGGGAAGTTGATGATCACGGGGGGGGGGGGGGGGGG
>JAEIJG010001045.1:0-14819 GCA_037289395.1 Beauveria scarabaeidicola
GATACTTATAATTTATATATAACTTACTTATAAATAGATATACCTTTAAAAATCTACTAATATTACTTATAAATTATCTATATAAATAGTAAAATTATTATATATAAATAGTAATACTCTTTATATATACTTTATTAGCTTCTCTTAGATATTTTATTATATTCTTATATACTAATATAAGCTCTTAAACTCTTTCTTATACTTATATATTTCCTATTTATATTATTAGTAATACTAAGTAAGTTAGGGTATATCCTAGAAGTAACTTTACTAGTATATTACTAATAGATACTTACTAACTTATATTATATATAAACTAAGCTATTAGTAGCTTTTTAACCTAATTAGTCTATTTTATATTATAAAATACCTTTAAATAGTATTTAAGCGTCTAATTTATCTTTTTAGTAAGGCTATCTATTTAAGAGTAGAAGGTAATACTAAGTTACTACTTATACTCTAGGAGGTAGTAGAAACTATATTAGAATTTAGATATAAAAATTATCCCTTTATCTAAGATAATCCCTTTTAGTACTTTATATAATATAACTATTTTCTATAGAAAGATTTCTATAAGCTAATTACTTATTAGCTACTTATTTATTATAATATAGATATTATATCTTATTATATAATTAATTATTACTAAAATTATATTATACTTCTTATATTAACCTTATCTTTTTAGTAGCCTTAGAATTATATCTATTAATATTTCTTTAAATAGTTATATTAGTACTAGTAATAGTATAAGGAGACTATAAGGTTAATATATTCTTACCTATAGGCTCCTAAAGGCCCTAGGCCCCCCCCTCTATAAGACACTAGCGAAGCTCTTTAACGCATTACTATAGTCTAGACACTACCTAGCCTAGTACTAAGGCGGCTCTACTATAGTCCTCTAGAAGCTTAGGAAGACCCTAGATAACCTCTAGATAGTAGGAGGATAGTGACTAATAACCCTCCTTAATATAATAAATAAGCTATTTAAGAAGATTCTTATTACCTATATTATAACTATAGTAAAGATATATTAGCTCCTTCCTAAGGGTTAAATAAAGAACTAAAGGTATAGGTTAATAAAAATAGTAATTATAATAATTATTAAGCTAGTCTATATAGCTTAGGCTTAAGGTAAGGCTATATTACTTTTCTAGCTAGATATAGCTAGAGTTTTTAGTAATATTAATTATAAACTACTTATTTAAAAGCTTTATTAGTTAGGTTATCTAAAGAAAATCCTTAACTTTATTTAATCTTTTTTTAATAAAAGATTAAACTAACTTTAAATTAATAATAATATAATAAGAAAAAGAGTAATCTAATATAAAGTCCTTTAAGGCTTATTACTATCCCTAATCCTTTTTATCTTCTTTATAAACTTATTATATAAAGCCCTTAAGTTAGCTCTAGGTTTATATATAATTAACTTTATAAATAATATAAACCTACTATATATAAAGAAGAATTATAATAAAACTAAGTCTTAGCTAGAAATTACTTAGGTTATATATAAAGATTAAGTAAGAACCTATTAATTAAGTTTTTTTATATTAAAGTTTAAATTATTATACTTTTAATATAAGTAAGCTTTAGACTAAAACCCTTTTATACTTAAAGGTAAGGTAGTAGAGTTATTAATAAATATATACTTCTTTAGAGTAATATTATTAATAAGGTTAAGGTAATAAAAGTAAGTTAAGTCTATATTAAAGAAGGTCTAGTCTATACTTTAAGCTTTATAACTAATAATAAAAAAGTTATAAGGCCTAAGGGTTAAAGAAGTAAGAGATATTTATTTTTAAGGAATTTATCTAATTATATTATTTAGAGTAATAATATAATATAGCCTTATAACTAGCCTTATATAAGGCCTAGCTAGGCCTCTCTAAGAGTTATAAGTAAGGTGTTTATAGGTAGTTAGAGGAGCCTTTAAGGCTACTCTTACTTATTATATAAAAACTAAACTTAGTATATTACTAGTAGATATTTACTTAATAATATAAAAAAGTAAAACCTTTAATTAATAAAAAGCTAATAAGGCTATAGCCTAACTTTAATATATTATTATATAAGTATTATCTTTAGTCTTACTTTATTAAAGTAATAGTAAATAAGTCTTATTACTAATAAAAAACCTATATTAGAATCTATTAAAAATAAGTAAGAGGATATTAGAGGGGGACTAGTATATACTTAAGGCTTAGGCTAACTAGGTATAAAGAGTAAAATAAGAAGAGTATTACTACTTATATAGTGCTGTTTTGCTATTTATGCGGTGTTAGTACCTAAATTTATAGGTAAACCCTATATAAATAGAAGTATCTTTTTCCTTAGCCGCCGCTACTATCGCCGCTATCGCCGCTATCGCCGCCATCGCTACCTCTAACTCCTAAGCCTCTTGTAGTAGCTCTTAACGCTCGCTAATTTGTTTAAAAAAATGCACCTTCACTACCTTTACTAATATATATATAACTAGCTAAAAAAGCGTTAATTTAGGTTAAAAGAGCGATAGTGGCGATAGCGGCGGTAGCTAAGGAAAAAGATACTTCTATTTATATAGGGTTTACTTATAAATTTAGGTACTAACACCGTATAAATAGTAAAATAGCACTATATAAGTAGTAATACTTAATAAGAATATAAGGAAACTAAGAGCTAGAGATAAATAAAATAACTTACCTTATTCTTAGTTTATAAGCCTTTATAAGCTAGATATAAGGCTAAGGTAACTTTACTCCTTTACTTATTATAGTATATTAGCTTTATTATAATATAACTATAAATAAAAAAGATTAGGCTAAATATTTTCTTTTATAAATAATAAGTATTTAGATATAATATAAAAATATATTAATATAGATATAAGCTAGAAAATATTTATTATATACTTCTCTAATATAAACTTATAAGCTAGGACTATAGCTAGTATTATACCTTTATTATAGTATTACTAAGGGACTAAAGAGATATATTTTATATACTTAATTACTTAATTAAAAGTAATAAAATAATAAAATAAGTATATAACTAATAAAGACTAATCTATATAAATATTAGACCTAGGGTAGATCTAAGATAGAGTAGGTATAGAGTAGGTATAGAGTAGGTAAGGAGGAGCCTAAGCCTAATAAAGGGGACACCCCCCCCCCTAGGGGGTAAAAAATAAAAATAACTAAGAAGAGAGGCCTTACTAGCCCTTACTAGGAACTAATATATAACTAGAGTTAGATAAAGAAGTAAGGGTTTTCCTCTAGGTAATCTAGTTTTTCCCTTATTTATAAAGATAATAAGACTAGATAAGTATATATAAGCCTAGTTAGTATAATTTAATAATAATAATATATTCTTACCTTTATTAACTAATATATATAGTAATATTTAATATATATCTTAATATCTTTTCTTATTAATTACTAAAAGAATAAAGCTATAATCTTATAAAAGGTCTTATAAACTCCTTAGTATCTTATAATAAGGTTATTATAATAAAGTTATAAGATCTCTAATCTAATAGTAATTAGTATAAATAACCTACCTTTAGTTACTAAAAACCCTTCTATATTTTCTAACTATAAGATACCCTAGATCTTTAATATCTCTTCTCTACTATCTTATAATATCTTCTTAATCTACTTAATAAGGATATCTCTTTATTAAGCTTTAAGTAAGCGCTCTTATAATATTTTATTATTTTATAAGGTATATATATCCTTATTATATCTTTCTAGTAATATAGCTATATACTTATTACTCCTAACTACCTAAGAGCTCTATTAGCTAGCTCTAGTATAGTAAATTTATATACTTTCTCCCTTTTACCCTAGTTCCTTAAATTACTCTAGGAACTATAATAAAAGCTACTTTATATATAACTCCTTTATATTAATCTTATAGTTTATTTACCTTAGGAGTATATCTATAGGGTTTAACTTACTTACTTTAAAAATAATCTTAAAATTATATAATAATAATTTATCTAATACTATAACTTATCTATAAAATAGTATCTTCTTCTTTATAAGATAGTTATAGTTAAGATAGTTTATTATATTTTTAATAGTCTTTATAGAGTATATTAGATAGTGCCTCTATTAATAAAATACTACTAATATCACTAATATCTCTATATCTAATATCTAGTATTAAAGTTCTATACCTTTATATTAGAATAAGGTAGGTTTTAGTGATCTTAATTAAATAATATAAAAAGTCTTTATATTATATATAATTAAGGCTATTTAGAGTTAAGTTACTATAGCCTCTATAACTTATAGATAAAGTAAGGTAAATTAGCTCTTTTAAATTATAACTAGTTATTAACTAAGGTACCTATATAATTAGCTACTTAAGCTAGTACCTTAAGTAATACTAGTAAAATCTCTTTATAGCTTAATTTTAGCTAATTTACTTAAAAATATAATAAAAAAGAAAAAAATAAATATACTATTACTAGTACTTTATTCTTCTAGTACTAGCCTCCTCTTACTACTACCGCTATTAGCGCTTATATAAAGGAAAATCTACTTCTTCTATCTCTTTAGGAGGGGGTCTTGCTTATTTAATATAAAGAATAGAGGATTCCTCCCCCCCTAAGCCTATTAAAGGCTATAATACTAGCGTTAGAGTTATTAAGGGCTCTAAGAGAAGGCATCTAGAGAATATTATAGTAAATAAGTAGCTATTATTAATTAGTTTTAGCTAGCCTTATTAAGAAAAGGTATCTTAAAAATATTATAGTTACTAGTCTTCTCTCCTAGGCTATTACCCCCCCTAGTAGTCTTAGATTTTAACTATATAATTAAGAAAAGCTATAATAGCCTCTTTTAATTTTAACTATATAGCTTAGTAAGGCGGTGGCTAGTAGATAGGGTTACTATAGCCTTATATACTAGTTAAGACCCCTAATTAGGGTAAATTAGGGCTTACCCCCTCCTTTATACCTTACCTACTCTCTCTCTACTTATCTCTTAAGGTAAATATTTAGGATATTCTTCTTAATTAGGGTAAATAAAGGTTTATTTAATAATACCTTTATTATTATATTAGCTAGGTTATTATCTTTATTAATCTATTATATTTTAGTAACTTTATAGTATTTATAACTTTACTAAAGTACTATAATATTAATTATTAAGTATTTTTCTTTTATTATATTAAACTTAATAAGGTACTTATATAATAAGTATAAATCTATTAGTAAAATTATTAGAATTAATAAGATCTTAAGTTCTTTTATTATTAAAACTAATATTAAATTAATTATATAGTTAGTATTAGCTTTTTATATTATAGTATATAATTCTAATATTAAGGTATTTCCTATAACTCTTTTTAATTTAGTTAATAATTATATTATAATATTAGCTTTAATTTAGGTAGATTTATCTTAGTTTATTATCCCTTTATTACCTATTATAATAATATATCTAATATAAGAACTTAAATCTTTATTATTAGTAAAAGATCTATTAATAAAGATAAATAGCTTAAGTACTTAGAGGTCTAGAGAGAGATATTTAATACCTTTATTTTAGTTTCTAATTTACTACTTAATTTATTAGTTAAGATTATTAATTTCTACCTAGCTAGGCTTTTTATATTATATAATAACTAATAAATTAAATATTACTTCTAATTAGTAAATACTAGCTAGGTAAGTATCTTTAATATATTCCTTAATATATACCTAAAGTATTAAAGTTATTATTAGCTTTATAGCTTAACTCTTTTATTAGAGATAAAGGCTTTTATCTTCTATTAAGGTAAGCTTATAGTTATTAAAGATAATTAAACTATTTATTATTAGTACTTTATATAGTTTAACTTAGAATCTTATTTTATTAAGCTCTTCTTACTCTTTTTATATAAATTCCTTTATAGTTAATCTAATTATATTATTAGTCTATATACTAATAATCCTAGCTTCTTACTCTTTTAAGATTAATAAGTATAGGTTATATATTAAGCTTATTATCTATAAGTACTTATAATAGTACTTTAAATATATTACTTACTAATATATACTAGTTTCTATTATATTATATAATAGCTTAATAACTCTTATAATTAAATTCTAAGAGTATTAATAATATAGTTTTTTTAGTAGCTTTACTATAATTATTTTTTCTAATTTTATAGTTAATTATATATATACTTAGGTAATATCCTTAAGCTATAAAATATAGCTTCTTTATAAGAGTACTAAGGCTAGTATTAAGATTAGCTATTAGCTTATATATTAAATTATTAGTAAGGTAATAAAGATATATTATTTTCCCTTATTATTATAGTTATATATAACTAGCCTTAATTTCTTATATAATTAGTTAGTACTTTTACTTTTAATCTTATTAATTATCTTAGTATTAAAAATTTAGATATTATTATAAATAGTAAAGTTAAATTTAATAACTTTAAATATACCTTTATTAATAAGTATTTTAACTTTTTTTAATTATAATATCTAGAATAGTAGTTTAGGCGTTATAATAATACCTTATTTCTTAAGATCTAAGGTAAAAGCTAGGTTAACTTTCTCTTTTATATTAAAGAAGCTTTTATTAATTAACCTCTTATATAAGTAGCTTCTTATCTTCTAGGTTAATTTCTAGGGTCTTTCTTTAGCTAGGGCCTTAATATCTAATAGCTAGTTATATAATTTTTAATTAGAATTATATAACTATTATTAGTCTAGTAGTGCCTTAGTAGCTTTATTATTAGTTATTAGGTAAAATAAGAAAGGTAATTTAGCTATTATTAGAGAATTTTAGTTACTATTATTTATAAAAGAGATTATTAGTACTATTACTAGGGGTAGCTTAGTACTTACTATATATATTTAAGTAACTTATAGTATAAGTAGAAAATAGCGTGTGATTATATTAAGCCTAATCTAGTAATAAAATTAGAAAATAACTTATTAGATAATTAAAAGTATATAAATCTACCCCTAGATAATATTAGCTTAGAGCCACTTTACTAGGGGTAGTTATAGTAGCTAATTTACTATTAGAGACACACCTAGATATATCCCTATAACTAAACTATATTATAATAAGCCTAATATAGCTATAACTAGATAGAGAATAAGATTTAAAAGAGAAATTATTAATAAGCTCTTCTTCTTAATTAAAGATAAATATAAAGACTAAGTAAAAGAGTTATAATTTAAATATAAGTAAATATAAGCTTAAGATAAGGCTAAGATAGCCTTAATAAAAATAAATAACCTAATTAACTAAGAAATAATATAAGTTATTATTAAAGAAATAGTTATTTAGATACTAAAAGAGAGTTAAAGTACTAGATAACCTTAGTTACTATCTTAAGTATAATCTTATATTAAAGTAATAATAATATAAGGCTAGGTTAGCCTTAAGGTAAAACTAGTCTTAGTAAGATATAAATAGGAGTTAATTATTAATATTAGAGGGTATACTTAGTAAGTTAAGGACTAATCTTTATAGGAGATTATTATAGTAGTTAATAAGGTAATCTAGGTAGATACTATAGTAGTAGTATATTACCTCCTCTTAGGGGATATAATCTTAACCTTTTATTAAGAAGTAAAAAAATATATTAAAAATAAGCTTTAGGTAAAGGTTATATTTAAGCCTAAGGTAACCCTTTCTTAATAAATTTATATTATAGTAATAAAAGTAGTCTTATTTAATAAGATTTTATAAGATACCTCTAACTTAATAATAATATTCTTAGCCTTTAATAAGGTAAATATTATTATAATAAAAGTATATTACCTTTAGTTAAAGTCTAAAATAAAAGCTTTAATAATTATTAGAACTTATAATATTAAAATAATAAATTACTTATATAAATAAAGAGTTTTCTTTAACTTCTAGGTATTTTAATATAAGCTTTTTTTAAAGATAATATAGCCTTTATAATACTTCTAATATTACTAATATAGCTATATAAGTAGGTTCTACTAAAATAAAAAATAATATAACTAGTATACTTATTAGACTTATACTAGAACTAAGTTATACCTAGCTAAAAAAGATAATAAGAAGGAATTATACCTTAACTATAAAGGTAACTACCTAATATAATCCTAAGATTACCTTATAATAAAATAGTACTAGGGCTAAGCCTAGGAAGTATATTACTTTAGGCTAATATAATTTAAGAGTTACTACCTAAGCCTAAATAAGAAGAGACCCCTAAGGTCTTTAAAAGTATTATTACCCTTAAAAAGAGCTAGGAGTATATAGTGCCTAAGAGGGCGCCCTCTAGGACCCTCTTTATTAACCCTAGTTTAAAGGCCTTTCCTTATATAAACTAATATATTAAAGTTTAATTTTATAAACCCTAGAGTAAGGTCTATAAGCCTAGTATTACTAACTATTTTATAGTATAAGAGCACCACGCCCGCTCTATAGATGCTATTATTAGCCCTAGTACTTAGAGATTATAATCACACCTAAAGGGACCTACTCCTACCCCTTCTACCCCTCTTATTATTACTAATAACTATAGAGCTAATCTAAGATATAGTTATAACTAACCTAGCCTAGCCTAGATAACTAGATAAAGATCTTATTATAAAATATTTATAAAAATAATAATAATATCTAACTAGCCCTCTATTAAGAAGATAGTTATAATATTATTATAATCTAGAAAGTATTATTAAGTAGCCCCCTACCTACCCCTACCTTAATACCTTACTAGTACTTATAAAGAGAGGGAAGGGTAGTTATATATATATATATAAAGATTAAGAAGTTATTATAAGAAGTTATAATTAAGAAAGATATATATTATATTAAATTCTTTATAAACCTTCTTATCTTTATAAACCTTTATACTAAACCTAGTATTAACTTATATTAGCTCTTTTCTAATATCTAAGTAAAAGAGGCCCCTTAAGTAGTAGTTAAAGACTTTAACCTTTATTACCCCTCCTAAGATCTTTATAATAAGAAATCTATATTTATAAATAATATAATTAAGACCCTTATTAGTTTTAAAACTATACTAATTATACCTTTAAAGATAGTAATATAGTTCTACTATAACTACTATATAAGTACCCTAGACTTACTCTAGGCCTTACTAGTCTTATAAGGTAGGTATATAACCTTAGACTAGAACCTAGCTAGGTTAGATTATATCTTATAATTATTAGAACTCTAAGCTTATTAAGTAAAAGGGAAGAAGTTAATAAAGAAATAAGAGATAATTAATATTACCTTTATATTAGTAAAAGTATTAGCTTAGCTCCTAACTATAACTAAGTGTTATAAATAAAGGAAAGTATAAGGTAGCTAAGGAGGCAGCCTAGAGGAGTAGCTAGGTAGGCGCCTATAAGTCACTTAATTAAGATAACTAGTTATATAACTAGATTACTATAGATTATAGTAAGCTAGTAGTAATCTAATAACATATTAGATTACTATAGATTATAATAAGCTAGTAGTAATCTATAAGATAATAAATTACTTAGATTACTAGTAATCTAGAGTAATCTAACTCTATAATAAAGAGATAGATAAATATATAAAGAAGGGGATTTCTTATAGCTAGATAGTCTAGTTCTTTATTAATTAACCTAAGTAATTCTAAGTAATTAGTTTTAAGAGTTTTACTTTTAATAATTCTTTATATAATAAATATTACTTATTATTATTTTATAGTATTTAAACCTAACTTATTACTTAAGAAATAAACTAACTATAAATTAAAAATAAGCTATTATTATATTTTAATTAATCTTATTTAGTAAGTTACTTATAAAACCTTAAGTAATTAACCTTTTATAATATTTATTATAAGTAAAAATACTACTAACTTTATATAAGTAATATAGTAAATATATTAGTAGATTATAGCCTTAATTATATAAGTTTAAGTACTTTAGACTAACCTAGGAGAAGGAGTTATATATAGTATACCTAAGTTCTTAAAGCCTAAAGTATTTAATAGAACTAAGGAAAGTATTTATATCTTTCTTACTTAGGCTAAAGCTTATTTAAAGGTTAATATTACTATTAATAGAGAACCTTTAAAGATTTTCTATATTAGAAACCTTTTTACTAATAAAGTAATAAAATAGTAAGAACTAACTCTTAAGGACTACCTTAATAATAATAAAGCTAAAGTAAAGATTACTTAAATCTTTAATAATTATAATAACTTTAAAGAGTTACTTAAAACTATATTTAAAGACCCTAATAAGATTTAAATTACTATATAAAAACTTAAAATACTAAAGTAAACTAAGTCTACTTAGTATTATATATAAGAGTTTAGATATATTACTACTTTTATTAGTTAAGATAATAATAGCTAGATAGAACTTTTTTATAATAGACTTAAAGAAGATATAAAAGATAAAATTATAAAAGAAGATTAACCTAATAACTTTAATTACTTTTTTAAAAAAGCTATTAAAATTAATAACTATCTTTATACTAGAAAACTTAAATATAGTAGAAGGGGAATAAGCTATTAAGGTAACCCTTTATAATATTATTAGGTAAATTCTAGAAGATATTAAAATAGATTTATAGTATATAAAACTTATTTAGGACTAATAGAACTTAATATTACTAGAAAAGAGAAAGGAAAGAAATACTATAATTATAAAAAGATTAGATACTTTATAAATAAGTACTAGGTACTAAAAAAGTAGTAGAAACTAGTTACTAAAGGGAAAGGATTATATATAGTAAATTATAAAGACCTACCTATCTAAAATATTAGTATAACTAATAGTAAGGAATACTTCTTAGATACTAACTAGTTTATAAGTTATAATAAACCTATATCTAATAAAGATTAAGACTTTAGAATATAACCTATCTTAGATAAAGAAGAAGACCTTAAGATTACCTAGTTAAATATAAAAGATATATTTATCTATATACTAGTAATATTACTAGAGCTAACTAATAAGTATATAGTTATAAGATAATCTTATTATAAGAATAAAGAACTTAAAATAGTGGTTATATATAGAATAGATATTATAGACCTAATTATACTAATAATACTATTAAATAATAAAGAAATATAAATCTATAAGGACTTAAAGATTATAAGACTTAGTCTTATATATAGAGATTATATAATACTTTTATAGGCTTCTTACCCTTATAATAATTATAAATAATATCTTTAGAAGAAATTAGAATATTAGATATTTTTAAGCTAAGATCTATAAAATAAAATCTTTAATAAGTATAAACTCTAATACTAGAAGATCTAGGAATAGAAAGAGGATTTTATATCCTTAGTTAAGAACCCTAAAAAGGATTATTATATTAAAGATAAAAACATATATACTATTTATACTATATTATTAAGATATATAAATAAGGAAAATAGTATACTTATAAGTAATTTACTTAGTCTAAACTTAATTAATATAGATAGTAGATTAGATAATTACTAGGAAAGCTTTAATATAGTTATATAAAACTAATAATAATAAAGAAAAGAAGAATAAAAGGAATAAAAAAAGTAAGAAAAGAAGTTAGGAAATAATATCTATTATTACTAATAAGACTAACTCTTTAATAGAGATCTAATAAGTCTTTATATACTATAAATATTAATAGTAATAAGTACTTTACTTTTAATATCTTTATTAAAAGAATAAAAACCTAGGTAATACTTAATAGTAGAGTATTAAGAAACTATATCTTACTAAATCTTATTAATAAATTATAATTACCCTAGAAAAAGAAAAATAAGCCTTACTAACTTATAAATATAAAAAGAAATAATATTTAATATAGCTAAGATATAGTAAATTAAGAAACTATATAACTTCTTATTTCTATTTTTAATATAAACTATATATTATCCTTAAATATTATAATAATCTTAAAATATAATATTATATTAGGGTTACCTTAGTTATAGATAAGTAATCCTAGAGTTAACTAGAGAATAGGTTAACTTTAGTAGGATATACTAGGATATAATTATAATAGTAAGAGTAGCTATAAAAGAAAGAAGACACTTTAATTAAATTAAGACTAATCTTAAGGAATATATATAATTACCTAAGAATTAAAAGCTAATATAATAGAGATTCCTAAAGAATACTTAAAGTATAATAAGCTATTTAGTAAAGAGCTAGAAATAAGACTATTAGAATATTTATACTAAAATTATAAGATTAAACTCTAGCCTAGTACTAAACTAATATTTAATAAGATTTATCCTTAAAACCCTAAGTAAGATAAAGCGCTTAAGGAGTATCTAGAGGAGATATTATAAAAGGGATATATATAACTATTAGAGTCCTTAGTAAGATACCTAATCTTATAAGTACTAAAGAAAAATAGAAAATTATAATTATATATTAATTAACGTGGTTGATAAGCGAGTCGTGTGAATAAGCGAGTCGCGCACTTCACTTTTACACCTTAAAGGCGATTTTTTAATAAATTATAACTTCTTTATACTAAGCTTAAAATAGCTCTAAATTTAATAGTAGTATTATAACTATATATTATATAAGTAAAATAATCCTAGAAATTCTCACTAAATAGGAATATAGTAAACTAGAAAACTAGAGCCCTGTTTTTATATTTTTTAAGTTATATCTAGATTTAGATTTTTAGAATTTAAGGAAATTTTTTATATAGCTAGTTTTATAGTTATATAACTGGTATTAAAATTATAGCCCTTTTAGGCTTAGCACTAAGAAGTTATAAAAGTGTAGTTTATATGTAAAATAGGGTGTGTGACTCACTTGTTCACGTGACTCGCTTATTAACCACGTTACTAATAATTAAATAAGATTATAATTAAGAACTAATATCTATTACTACTTATTATAGAGATATAAGATAAGCTTAGGAAAGCTAAATAGTTTACTACCCTTAACCTAAAAGGAGCTTATAATCTAATTTATATAACTAAAGGTTATAAGTAAAAAACCGCCTTTTAAACTATAAGAGGATATTTTAAGTATCTTATAATACTATTTAGCCTTACTAATATACTAGTAATATTTAAAACTATAATTAATAATATTCTATAAAAATAACTTAATAAGTTTATTATTATTTACCTTAATAATATCTTTATCTATTTAGATACTCTTAAAGAGTATAAGAAATATATATATAAAAT
This sequence comes from Beauveria scarabaeidicola, assembly GCA_037289395.1. Classification (NCBI taxonomy): domain Eukaryota; kingdom Fungi; phylum Ascomycota; class Sordariomycetes; order Hypocreales; family Cordycipitaceae; genus Beauveria; species Beauveria scarabaeidicola. The sequence goes on from JAEIJG010001045.1 coordinate 13,114, forward strand.
ACTATAGATATTATAGGATAATAAACTTCTAGTTAAAGGAACTAAGAGCTAGTTCTACTAATATAAAGTTAAATTCTTAGGATATAAAATTATACTAGGATAAATTAGGATAAGTCTATTAAAAATTAAAGATATTTAAAATTAGCTTATATTAATTAATATTAAAGAGGTTAGAGGATTCTTTAGATTTATAAACTTCTATTAACACTTTATCTATAGATTTAGAGAAATTATAATACCTCTTACTAACCTTACTAAGAAAGATAATAAATTCTAATAGATAAAAAAGGAAACTAATACTTTTTAAATCCTAAAAAAAAGAATCCTAGATAAACTAGTTTTACTTATAGCTAACCCTAATAAACTATTTAAAGTTAAAATAAATATCTTAGATTATACCCTTAGAGGATAACTTAGATAATAAGATAATAAAAAATAACTATATCTAGTTACTTTCTTCTTAAAGAAACTCTATAGACTAGAATTAAACTATAATATATATAATAAAGAACTTATAGCTATTATTAAAGCTTTTAAGGAATAGAAGTATTATTTAAAAAGAGTAAATTATAAGGTTAAGGTCTATACTAACTATAAGAACCTAACCTCCTTTATAACTATAAAAGATCTAAATAAATAATAGATTAGATAATATAAAACCCTTATAGATTATAACTTTAAAATTATATACTATAAAAGATCTAAAAATAGAAGAGTAGATATACTTAACTAAAGAGAGGATTTAAAGATAGAAGAATAAGTAGATAATATACCTTTATTATATATAACTAAAGATAAAAACCTTATATTAGGCACCTAAGAGATTAATATAATATAGTAAGTAGAGCTAGATAATATATAAATATAATAAATAATATTATATATAAAAAAAGATAACTATCTAGATAATTAGGAAATAAAGCTACACCTATATAAGGAAGGAGAAACCTTCTTATATAATAAGTAATAATATATACCTAGTATACTTTAAGAATAGCTTATTAGAGAAATATATAAATACTTATTATATAGATACTAGGGTATAAGGAAGATAATTAGTTAATTAAGAAGATCCTATAACTTCCTAGAAAGTAGAAAAAGAGTATAATAAATTATAGATAAATATAATATATATAGAAAGGTAAAGGTATTATAATATATACCTTATAGAGAACTATAACTAATATTACTACTAGAGAGAGTATAGTAGATAGTTATAATAGACTTTATTATTAAACTACTAGAGTTAAAGGAACCTATAATAAGAGTAGTTTATAATAATATCTTAGTTATTATAAATAAACTTATAAAATATACTTATTATATTCCTTATATAAAATTAAGTAATACTAAGGACCTAGTATATATATTCTTTAAAACTATTATTATATAATATAGACTACTAATAAAGCTTATATTAGATTATAATAAACTATTTATATCTAACTTCTAGAAATACCTTATAGAGACTATAAAAATTAAGTAAAGCTTATTTATAGTATTTTATCTATAATTAGATAATTAGATAGAGATTCTAAACTAGATACTTAAATAATACCTATAAAGCTATATTAATTACTAATAAGATAATTAGGTAATATAGCTACTACTTATATAATAGGCTTATAATAGCTCTAAGGTTAATAATATAAAGATATTACTATTTAAGGTAAACTATAGGTTTAACCCTATTATTAAAATATATA
>JAEIJG010001046.1:0-14819 GCA_037289395.1 Beauveria scarabaeidicola
AGAATAATAGAAAACTATTTACTATTAGTGGCCGCGGGTGTATGGTGGCCGCCACTGTATCCAGCACCCACCTGAGAAGGTGGGTGTGTGGCACGTGTAAGGCGAGTGTTGTAGATGCGGGGATTCAATCCAACCCTTCCCAACAGCACGACTTTGTGAGCTACGACGTTGTTCATGATCAAGGTCCCGTTGTATGTAGGTGGCAGCACCGCTTAGTAGTGTCTTACAGGTTACTACAATCTCAATCTCGTAGTTTGCTTCTGTGTGGGAAAATGAGCAACTAGATTTCGAGAAATCCAAGTACTACTTTTTCATAGTGAAATGAACAACTTCTTTACCCGACCGAGTCCCATCATCAAGCTGCCACAGCCATGTGCCCAACGCAGTAAGAAAAATAGTCAGAGTAGGAAGCCTCTACTTGACTTCTTTCTGCCGGAATTTAGAAGTACATTTTGGCAATTGAGTCTTTGCTGGTGCCTCGGGGTCTTCTTTCCTGCTCCGGCGAGATTACCTTATCTATGCCCATGTAACGAGTGACATTGTATCAATCAACATTTGTTGGGCTCGACAGCGAGGGAGCTAGGTGCTATGTACATACCTAGGGAGGCGGCCGTGGCCAGCCATTGCAAGCCAGCAGATGAGAGACATTGGTGTCTCCGCACGATCCACGGGCGCATCACCTTACAAGTTGTACATCTTCACTGCAGTAGTGGCCGGCGCATCCGCAGAAAATCTCGAGAAAGAAAAGAGTGACAACAACTATCCGAAATTCCATTGCTTCTTTATCAATATGCTGAAATATTTTCATCTATATAGGGAAGCCTCAACTAATTCTATTGACCCGTCTGGCCCTGTATCCTCAACACCGTCTTCACATGTCCCAATGTGAGGCCAGAACCAGTCTGCATCGCGAGAAGCTGCGCCATCTTCATGGTATTTTTAATTTGCCGGCCATTCAAGTCAATGGAGCTTAGCATAGATAGAGCGTTCTCATCGAAACCATATCCTTTTCCACCCCTGTCATCGATCCAAAAAGGTTGACCAGATGGCCCGACGAGCTTGAGCGTCGAGGTTAGGATACTCCAGCGTGAGATGAATACGGCTTTGGAAAGCGGTATCCATGCTTGCAATGCGATTCGTCGTAAGAAACAAGATGCTTTCATAATATTCCAGTGTTCGGAGAAATATCGACACGATGCGATTGCGCTCCAGATCCGCGGTAGTTCGCTCCTCGAGAAAGACGTTCGCATTCATCAAGGAGCAGCACGGCGTTCCAGTTGCTGACCATGCTCATGACTTTGCCGAGATTTTCATCCACCTCGTTGGATGAGCTTCCGATGTCACCGGCGCTCATTGTGTAAAGAGGCACGCGCATCTGCTCGGCGACGACCTCGGCCGTGAGTTGTCTTGCCGATGCCTGGGCCGCCGGAGAGCAGCATGATGATGCCCCTGCCTTTGCCTTTGACGACATCATCAAACGAAGTCCTGGTTCTTGACTTGGCTTTCGGTAAAAGCGAGAATGAATTTTTTGCGCTCTTCTGAAAGCACAAGAGAGTCAAATGCGCCCTTATTTCCTCCACGGAGTCGATGAAGAACTGCATCCAGCGTTTATTCTTCAGTGCATAGCCTCTGACTATTGGTCAAGTCGACAAGACATGGTCGTCGTCGAGTGGAGGCATCTCGTAGTCGGCTTGGCTTTGGTCTGCCTCGTGAATGGTTTCCAAATATGTCGGGTGGTTTGGGTTCTCGTCCTCCCAGCGCGCGCCATCGACAACGATGCGACAACTCACTCTCTCGCGGCTGAGAGTCCTTTGATCCGGGCAAGACAGCGCGATGCCATTGTAAGCTTTATACCGAAAGCCTCGGAGCGCTTCCCAGCGACGGCCGCGTTGACGCAATTCTTCTTCAATGACTGTGCGGTTCGGGTGATATTTCAGCGGGTAGCAACTAAGCTTTGGAAAAGGGCCTTGTGCCGGTAAATTTAGTAATATCAGTTGTCTTTTCAACCCAGCCGATTCTCACGCCATCCCAGTCAACGTAAGAGCAGTTGATTGAGTAAATTGGGCCGCACGGAGTTTCGTCGTAGCTCCCGCTGTTGAATCGAGCAGCAACTGTTTGGCCATGTAGCTGCGTCAGGATAGTACACCCAGGCGTGAACAGAAGCCAGGAATGCTCAACGTCTGTGGCCTTGTTCTTGAAATAATCCTTTCTCAGCTGGATGGTGGCGCCCAGATCGTCAATGAGAATTTTATGAAGTAGCTGCAAATGTTGACCGGTGGTGGCGTCACGATGCTCGTCAATAGTAGCCTCTTCAAACTCTTCCCAGCGATGCATAAAACACTCGAATGGGGCATAAAACTTGAGTCGCGCTACATCGGTGGTGATTCCCGGATAGTCTTGTAGAATCTCTCCGAGCGCATTCTTCAGCAGTGGCGATTGGATAATAAGGCTGTCAATCTCAAGAAGCTTGGTGGAACTGGCTCTCTTGGGTTTCTCTGGACAAAGAAGTCAACATCACCCGTATCCCCTGTGTAAGCTTTCTGCGAACGTACTCTTGCAAACTATCGTTGCATATCTTTGCGTCGTCTCATTCTCCGGTGCTTCTTCTTCATAGTCTGTGGGCGGCTTATCCGACCAGGATCAATTTCCGTCGGCGTCAAATTTGGCAAACAGGTCTTTGGTATCAGCTACCATGCCAATTATAATCTTTTCGGGCGTGCTGGAATCATCCTCAGATTGCTGGGACCCGTCGATGATGGGTGTGTCGATGCCGCTCTTAGTAGTAGCCTCCAAGGTCTGGTCACTGTCATCGCTGGTCGCTGTCATGTAAGTCATGATGGAGTTTGGGGTTTTGCTGACCAAAAAGCCGAATCACAGATGAATGGAAAGAAGAATTTGATAGATGCATTGCCTTTTAATAGTCCTTGCGCTTAGAGTTTACGTTCTAACGGCGTGACTCAAGGAGCTGTTGTTGCCTAATGTCAAAGTCACAGTCAAATGAATACGGCGGCATCTTCGGTTCCGTACGGGGTGTTCTACATGAAGTTGGTGTCGCAGCCTGCTAATATCAGGGTCCGCCCACGACCTGTAGGCTGATAACCCTTGGCAGTGCTGTAGCGTAGCCTGTAGCCCGCCAGATCTGTAAGCCTCGTTATTATCTATCAGGCAGTGGGACACTCTCCGTCATCGCAGCCCGATCGGGGAGGCCTCATCAGTGATTCGCTTTAAATGCTTTACGACTCTGCTCTGCGGCTCCACCTTGCCAATGTACCTTTTTTGATCCATCATGTACGTTTTCCTCATTCATGTTGCGCGAGCAAGAGCAGGGCAAGTACGAAAAGTGCATGGAGGGTCAAGGCCTACATTCCCCTTTTGCAGGGCGAGAGTACAGAAATGGTTCAATAATTAGCCTGTATATTTAGTTATTTTATCATGGGCATAGTTTCACGTTCCGAGCACAGTTGGCTTTGGCGTCTCGAACTAATTCTCAAATAACTTTAACGTGAGAGTTGGAGCCAGACGATTGTCTCAGTAACGCAACAGAAGATGGGGAGATGACGGACACATGTTGCGTCCGAACAAAATAATTAATTAGATACTGCAATCTATGCAGCCGTCTCTTTTTGAAAATCGAGACTCGTAGACTTGGTCCGCGCCCACGATTGCTGAATGGCCGCCCAATACTTGTCTGGGTGCATGCGCATGTGGCCGACATGGCCACTGCCGTGAAACTCTTCAGTGTCAACGGCATAACCTAATCTTTCAGAGTCATGCGCGTAGTTTACAATGTCCTTCCATCCAATGAGATCATCATCCTTGCTGTACATGAACAATCTACGCGCGCGTTTTGTCGCAAACATCTCCCGCTTCGTGGCGACGCGGCTCCAGGCGCCAGCGTGCTGTCGTCGCCGCAACCATAGATAGACTGTATTCAGCAGCAGGAAAAGGGCCCAGATGGATTGTGTGGCGACAAACGGCCAAGGAAACCATTTTGCGGTACCGAGAGCCATGGCGCGTGACCATCGCTTCAAGTTCTCCCACGTAAAGTCGGTGTCCCCGGGGGTTGAGTCCATCACGAGGAGGCTATGGGGCATGGCGCATTGAAATCTCTCCAAGTATGCATCCAACGTGGCAGCAGCGTTGATTGCTCCCGTGTTGGACATGGCGTGAATCAGAAGAGTGGCGTTGCTCTGCGCTGCGCCAGCACCTCGCGCAGCATCCGGCGAGCCCCAAAGATGATGCACCACCGGCGTCATATGTCCGCGTCTCTGCGCGCGGCTAGTGAACATGGCTTTTGCAATTGGTGACAATACCATGACTTGCTTCGCGCGCGGGAAGATCGCGCGGTATCCGTCGGCGTATTTGGCGACATGTTGCGGCAGACAGTCACCCCAGCCGTAGATGATGACGACGTCCGGGCCTGTCTGGGCATTGGCGTTGGCAACGGCCTCTGTGTCTCCGTCTCGGACAAAGACTTGCTCCGAGAGGCTGTCAAAGCCTTGCACCGATGGTGGTTTTCTGGGCATGGCGAGCAAAATACACGATGGGCACCACGTCTGGAGCTGGCGGAAATGGGCAATCAGAGGTCATGAAGGGATATCGGGGTCCAAGACACCATTGTGCTCATATATACAGATTACTGAGTATAAGACTCAGTCTGGCGGGACCGGATTTTGATGACTAGGCTCTAGCCGTTGACCGTTGCTTTGCCATTGTTTGTTGTTGAGGACGGGCCGTAGACTCGGCATGGCAAACAGGCTCAACAAGCCAAAAGCTTTTTTTTTTTCGGGGCTCATCACGGAGGTTCTGCCCAACTCGTACATTGCCTCCGTGGCATCCATATTTAGAAGATTTAGAACTGGTAACTAACTAACTAGTTAGCGGAGCCCTGAAAACTCCGGACTCAAGGAGCAAGTGATGCTTGTTAGTGTATACACGAAAGGCACGCCAAATCACTAACAGTAGCAAGAGATTAATCATTAAGAACGGAATAAAAGTGCATCTCCCTAATAATATTGAACTCTGGGGTTTTGCTGTTATAACGAGTTTAATTGAGAAGTTGTACTTTTGTAATTTAAATATGTTCTGCTTATAGGCTATAGCTTATTAAATTACTAAATTAAGCACTTGACCCGCGTTGACGGGATGGGTGCTACTCTGCACTGAGTGCTAAATATGGTGACGGGAAGCTCCTTGGAGGCGGGTGACACAGTGATCACCCATGCATGCGTCTAAAGTTGTTGCTCGCTGTAATAAGGCTGGAAAGTGAGTTGGCATCTTGATCTATGCGGCTGTGCTATTTTTTTCCCTCGCCGTTTTCGTAAGTATTGCTCTTTTATTTCTTGAATTTCGCCTGGCGGACGAATAAGGCAGTTAGAAATGTCTCATCACGTGAAGGAGCTGCCCCGGAAAGTCCCATCGGGGTTAAAGATATATACACGAATAAATAATGTTTAGATGTTGTGAAATAAAGGGAGGGTGGCTACACTACCGATCTCTCAATCAAGGGTTAAGGGTTATGCGACTCGGTATTGCCACGGGAATAACAGGCGAAACCTGAGCCGCCTGGGAAACGATATCGAGAGTTCCTTGGCAACTCTTGCCGCAAGCCTCTCTCCACAAGCTATTTATTTCTTGGATACCTACTCCGTACTGCAACTAGTGGACACATGACCATGTTGAGACGCAGTCACAAATAAAGTACTCGGGTGCTAGCTGGCCAAGCATGTTGGCTAGCACTTGCGTGTAATGCCTTGTGATTTAGAAATCTCCTAAATAATGGAATCTGATCGTGCTACCAAGTTTAAAATATCATCGGATGCAGAGTCTCTATAAACAGCGCTAATCAGAGCGGGCAGCGTCGCTGTAAGTTGTAACCGGGCCCCCTTCGGTTCGCTTATTGCCCCGCATCCTCTCCGCGGTTATTAGTCTCCGCCCGAAGCTCCCGAGGTAAAAGAGGCTGGCCAATGCCGAAACAAGGCCAGCAACTGGAATTCAATTCAGGTATAATTCCTCCATTTCATCCATCCTCGGTACACTTTCCGGCTCTTCTTTTACCTCTTCTCTTCAACTTTGATCCCAATTGGCCTCGATCCTACTACATCTTCCACAATGTCCAGCGTCGTGTACTCACTCGAACACTCTCCCATCGCCAAAGCGGTGGGCGGCCTCGTCAACCTCAGCCTCAACCCCATCGTCTCGGGCGCCCTGCTGGCTTTTCTCCTTCGCGCCCCCGATCATGTGCTGGCGCAGACGCTGAAGCGCGCCTCGCTGCCGCCCGACTATGACCTGAGCGTGGCCAAGACGGTGCTCAAGTTCCTCTTCGGCGTCGGGCTCACCCGGACCCTCAACCGCAAGCTCAGCGACATGGCCGCAAACTCGTGGCGCTGGGGCCCAGCACCGGGCTGGAACTGGCCCCGGGAGATTGCCGTCGTGACCGGCGGCTGCAGCGGCATTGGCCTGGCCATTGTGCAAAAGCTGCGCGCCAAGGGCATTCGTGTCGCCGTCCTCGACATCCAGCCGTTGCCCAAGGAGCTCAGCCGTGATTCTGCCGGCATCAAGTACTACAAGTGCGACGTCACCTCGTCGGCCTCTGTGGCTGACGTCGCCGCCGAGATCCGCCGCGATTTCGGCAACCCGACCATCCTCGTCAACAACGCTGGCATCGCTGTGCCGACCAACATCCTCGACATCTCCGAAAAGGCCCTGCAAAAGATCTTTTCCATCAACACCATGTGCCACTGGATTACCTGCCAGCAGTTTTTGCCAGCCATGATCAAGGCTGACAAGGGTCACGTTGTAACTATTGCCTCCGTCGCCTCTTTTGTCGGTCTGCCAGGCCATGCCGATTATGGCGCGACAAAGGCATCCGCTCTCGCCTTCCACGAGGCCCTACGCGCCGAGCTGCGCCACGCCTACAAGGCCCCCAATGTCCTTGCCACGGTCGTCCACCCTAATTTCGTCGCCACACCCCTGCTTACGGACTTTGAGAACCACCTCAAGGACGGCGGCGTCCGGATGCTCACGCCTGAGCAGGTTGCCGCTGCGACCACGGAACGCATCTTTACTCGCAAAGGCGGCCAAGTCGTCATTCCCAAGTCGTCAGCCGGCATCTCGGCCCTACGCGGGTGGCCTAGCTGGATCCAGATCCTTCTCCACGATGGACTTGGTGCTCAGACTGCAAAGATGAATGCTGCCAAAAAAGCATCCAACTAATCCACATACAAATGGGTTATCAACGGCTTTTACCAGGAGGCAAATTTTTTCTCGCCATTTATTGCAATTCGTTCTTCTTTCGTCTGTTCTTTATATACTTGTCAAATACCAGTTGGAATACCACAAATTTACCTAACAATTATACAAACGCTCGCAAAACCTGGTGAGGATTTGGACGTGTTTTCTCGACAAATTTTAAGCACTTGAGGTTGGGAGTTGTAAAGAATGATAATTACAACAGGTCACAACAGCGCTACGCGTCGCAAATCTAACCCTGTCGAGACATGAGGGGCAACTTCCTCCATGCCAATGCCGTCTCGAAAGTGAATAGCTTGTCTAGGGGCAAATGATGATGGAAGACGCATGCAAAAATTAACGAGCCTCACCGTGACGAAACCTCTGTTTTGTTCTGAAATGAGAATTCTGGTTTGCCCGTGGAACCAACGGGGTCTCATTTGACAGTTCTGAATCGGCTATTTGCTTTAACTCTGTCTAGGGCAAAGCAGCAGACCTCAAACTGACACCAGGGGCCTTTCGTTAGCGTGTTTAAGAATCAGCAGGTATAGTTACGTGTTTGCGTGATATTTACTCAAATAAGTTAGCTATCGATCGCCGGACATGGTATAGCCAAGCCCCTTAGTTACCTATTAACTGGGCCTTGTGACAAACCACATTCAAAAATTAGTCTCGACAACTTGTCCTCCATCATTGTGTGTTCGCCATTACAAGTTCGACACCATGTCACCTCTGCACAGATTGCATTGTGTCTGTTCTGAACGCATCTGAGGCATGCACTGGAATATCAAAGTGTGGCCGTCACGCTCCGTCTCGCCATTCCACGACGTCTGATCGAGTCCGCACATCTCTTTCCCCCACGTTGCACAACTTGGTCAATGCTCCTTTAGCCTGTCACCGCCACCATCAGGATCGAAGCTTATTAGACTCGCAGCTCCAACATACGCCACACGCCGATTCCGAGACATAAAAAAGGACAATATGCAGGACATTCAGAACGACCTACCCTTGGCCATGGCTATGGCTGGCCTATCTTCCATCTCATGGTACATTGGCATCGAAATCAACGTGTCTTTATTTCTCCTTTTCAAGCGAAAACGAGGGTTATACTTTTGGTCCTGCCTGATCGCTTCGTGGGGCGTCATTTTACAACCCATATTTATGCTGCTGGCGGACTTTCATGTCTGGAAAGATGCTATTCCATCCATCGTCATGATCTACCTGACTTGGTTCATGATGGTTGTCCCTCAGAGCTGGGTTCTCTATTCGCGGCTGCATCTGCTCATGCGTGCCACAAACACCTTACAAATCATAAAATATGTCCTCATTTTCAACTCCATCGTCTTCGCCCTTCCGACCATGGTCATCGGCACTCTAGCAGTAAGTCATTGCAGAACATTCAACCTCCATCGCGCCACAATAGACTTCTGACAAAAATACCCTTGTTTAGCAAGCCACGAATGTTAACCCCGCGTTGGAATCATTCAATCTTAAATGGGATCGGACTCAGCTCATCGTCTACTTCGTTCAAGAAATCTCACTAAGTTTGCTGTATATTTTCCAGACTTACAAATATTTGAAGGATATCCGACCACTACAGCTGCACTTTTGGTCACTTTCTTCATCTGCGAGCAAAGACGAGCCCCCGCCAAAGGAGCGGTCTCCGGTTCTACGCCATCTCATCTATGTCAACATTCTCATCATCGTCCTCGATATTATACTACTCGGTATTCAATGCGCCGATCTTTTTTACTTGCAAGCTGCTTTGAAGCCATGCATATATGGGTTAAAGCTCAAGGCCGAGTTCGCCATTCTCAACCGCCTCATCGGAATCCTTCAGCGCCAGCAACCGATTCCGCAGGGGGCATACGTTGGGAGTGCGCCAGAACGCGCAAAGTCTTTCCACAGCACGACTCTATTCCGCGAGAGAGCCGTGAGAGACAATGATTGAAACGAACATTGGGTTTTTTTTAATACCTCGGGTTTTCACACGCCTCTTCTGATTAGCTTCCAGCTGGGGGTTCGAATGGCGCACTAAAAGCTGCAAAACGTTCAATTTTTCTTCTCGGGGTAGTCAGCTTCCGCTATCTGTGGATATTGAGTGCTAAGAACGCCCAGTCTCGAGCCTGGATTCTTCATACTCATGTTCGAGTCAGCACCTTTTGAAATAGGGAAGCTGTGCGGCCGGGCGGCTTCCATACTGCTGAATTGAGGTACGAGAACAGCAAAAGAGGTACCTACTCAACACAAAACATACGCTGCGTCAGGCTGCCTTTTCATAGCACTACAGGCAGCTGAGAGCCCTAGCATCCAGAGGGTAAACTTTCGCAGCTCCATGGTCGGGGTCAGATGCCCTTCAACCGAAGCCGAAAACGACACATCTATGGGGTTTTTAATATTCTGCACCAGATGTTTCTCGCATTCAAATGGCAGTGGAAGTCGTATATTCTATGACAGAGCATAATCATTGCGAAACGAACATCTCACTTGAGCTTTTTTACTTGAATTGGCTCAGGTATTTGATCTGCTCATCCAGTGCGCCAAAGCAATAAGATTGACTTTGACGGCCTCTATTGATCTACCTACTAGTGCTAACTTTTTGAACAAAACGTGTGCTTTAAAGTTTCATTGCGCGCCCCTGCCCTAGCCTCCTTAGCTTCAGCGACAGTAAATCCATGGCCTTTGGTTGCCAACGTATGATACGGAGGCCTTTCCGTCGCTGCCAACATCAGTCTGGGTGATGAGGTCGTTGTCAATTCTGATGCCGATCTTCTCAGCCCCAGCAGTCGTGACTTGACCGATAACACCCTTGACAACAGTGTCTGTGAACTCAATTGTGCCCCAGTTGACAGGGTTTCCTACCGGCCGCTGGCCGTTATGGAATAGCGGACCTTTAGACTGAGCCCCGAAAAGCTTATTTATAAGTTAGCTTTTTGGGTGGGAATGTTCCTTTTTGTACCTTGGCCAACGACAGCAGCCTTGCAGGAGGCGTTCCAGCGCCCTGTGGCAGCGCCTGTTGAGATGTAATTACCCTGGCAGCAGACTGGTAAGCTAATCTGGAAAGAGTTGGCTGTCCATGTGTTGGTCATGAAGAAAGACGACTTGAAAATTAGTGTAAAGTTATTATTCACGGTTTCCCTGATTTTCTCAATATTGACAATCCGCCTCTTTTTTCACTGCCCGTCTTGCTCTGTTGGGTAGCTATATTTGAGAAGGTGTGGCTTACACCTTGATGTGGCATGAGAAGGTGTGGCTTACAGGCATTACCCAGTGTGAAGTGTGACATGTCACTGTAGACTAACCAAGTCTATTCAAGTGTCACGCGCTTCCACCACCGTGGGATGCAGACGACTCAGAAGTGCAGCATGAGACTGGGCTGCGCGCCGCAGCTCATTCAATTCGGAGTCGTGCAGATCTACAGTACATACCAGAGACGGAAGCACGCGCCATTCTGCTGGAGGCGTGGTGGCTGGCTTGGCTTCTCGTCGGCACTTTGTCCAGTGCAAACAACAAGCCACGCCAAGATGAGCTGAAAGGCGCTCTGCCTGCGCCAGGCCGGGCACCTTGATCCAGCATCAAGGTTGCTGCGAGGATCCTACATTCCAAACTCGCTCAAGTCAAAAGCGTTTTCGTGAGAGTGTGAAATACAAAAACGAGAGTGCATTTGTGATAACTCCGAGATGGCACCGCTACTCGCATCATCCGCAGTCGCTGCGAGGTCCATGACCAATGGCGTCAGCGACACTGGCCTTTCGGCCGATCCATTCTTCCAACTCAGGCGACTCTCGGAAACTGGGAGCATCTCAGACAAGATCCTCCGCGGGTTTTTTATCGGCATCGCCATTGGGGTCCCCGTTGCGCTGGCTTGCTGTTGTTGGTACCCGTGCTTCCGTCGCCGTCGCCAACGGCGCCGAGCTAGACGGGACGCGGCGCTCCAAGCTTAAGCTCTAGCACGAGCGCGATTCAACGACTTTGTTTCGCAGTGGCAGCGAGTCGAAGGGGGATGCCGAATATATTCGATGAATGTTCAGAATGGGGGCCTGGACGCACACTGGCAAGACTGGTGCTATTCTTAGGTTGTAGCCAGCACAGCACAGCCCACACTGACTGCCCCTCGTCCAAGACAGCGTGGCGCAGCAACTGCCCGCGGCTTAGTTGGTCTGTTGCGCCACGACAGTCGTCATCTCGCATTGCAACATGCGCATCTTTGCTTTCATCTCAGCGACCACGACGACTCTGCGTTTTCACGACCTCACGACCTCTTCATCAGCATTTGCTCACTCCTATATCCTCTCGCGAAACGATTCTGCTCTTCATATACACAACATCAATCGCAAGCCATCCCAGCAGGGATCTATCCGCCATGCTCGACGACAGCCTCCCCACGTTTCGCTTTCAACCCTCGTCAAACAACCCGCTGCACACGCTCCTCTACTTTACGCACAACGGCTCCGAGCCCGCCGCCGAATACCTGCTAAAGCGACCCGCCGCGAGCGACGCCAAGAACCAGTACGCGCTGGGCCTGGTCGACGTGCACTATGCCTCGGTCATCTACGGCGAGGTGCTGATCCGGCCGCAGTGGACGCAGCCGTCGCTGTCGGCGGCGGAGCTGCGCGCTCAGGGCGGCGTGTCCACGGTCGTGCCCCTGACGCCCGACGTGCTCCCCGTCTCGCTGTACAACCCTGACCAGACGATACCGCTCAAGCTGCAGAGGAGCAGCTTCAAGACGGACTCGTGGGAGTTTGAGATGCCCGAGCAGACCTTCAAGCCCCCGAGCGCCTCGCAGATTGACCAGGACGGCGCGTCGGCGGGCATCGCGGAGCTGACGCCGACGGTGCTGTTCCGCTGGAAGAGGGACTCGAGGCTGAGCAAGGACATGACGTGCTACATGACGGGCCGCTGCTTCGGCGGCAAGAAGAGCAAGGAGCCCGATATTACCGTCGCCATGTACCACGCGTCAAAGCACGAGAGCACCGTGGTGATATACGAGCCCAACATGGCGCGCGTCGAGGTCGAGGACCGCAAGGGGCTCGAGGTGGTGCTGCTGCTCAGCGCCGAGGTCATTCGCGACTTGTACCTGATGCCCAAGCAGAACCCCTTCAACACGTCTGGCGCCCCGGTGCCCGTCGGGTCTGCAGAAAGTAGAATTTCGTCCACACCGCCGCCACCGTCATCGTCATCAGGGCCGCCACCGTCATCGTCATTAGGGCCGCCGCCATCATCAGGAGGCAGAGGCCGTCCGCCTGCGCAGCTGGCATACGCATCCGGCGCTCTCGGCGGGAGTTCCCCACCACCACCGCCGAATGGATCCCGTCCGGGCCCCTCGTCGTCGTCGTCGTCGTCGTCGTCGCCGGGCGGCCGCGACCCGCAGCAGCAGGCGGCTATTGACGCCGAGACAAAGCGACTGCAGGCCATGGTCGCCGAGGAGGAGCGCGCCTCGCGCGACCGCGACCGCCGCGACCAGGAGGAGCAGCGACGCATCCAGGCCATGCTGGCACGCGAGGACGAGGACCGCCGCCGCCGCGAGCAGGCCGCCATTGACGAGGAGACGGAGCGTCTGCGGAAGCAGTATGGTCTGCCGACGGACACGCCCGCGTTGCCGCCGCGACCAAGCAGCACAGGGCCGTCGGGGGGAAGCAGCTATACCCAGCCGACGCAGCCGTCGCAGCAGCAGCACGGCCGGGCATTCAAGTTGGGTAATGCGCTGGGATCGCTGCTGCACGGAAAGGACGACAAGGATCACAAGGTGAATAAGAAGCGCAGTGTACATTTCTAGGATATTTTCCGTTGCATTCTTCCCAGATATAAGAGCGTACATGCCCATTTTATTTTTATTTTTATTTGGAATAAGTGAATATTATAGTATTATTAAAAAGGTATATGTCTGTAGTATGTTTCCCGTCACTTGTCCTCGACCAAGGTGAGAATTATTAAAAGCACTTTTGATTATCCTTTTCTCCCAATGCAAGTGTTTTTTTTTTTTTTTTTTTTTTTTTTTTTTTTTCCAAACATCATCAGTCGTTCGTCAAGAGCCATGTTGCGCGTGCGAGAACGAGAAGCCCGCCTGCTTTTCCCCGTTCCCCCCCTCATCACAGCAGGCGAGAGTTGATGTTCATCTTGACGGCCGAGCGCAGAGGATCGTGCTTTTTGCTCTTCTTTTCCTTTTTCGGGGCCGGGGACGCGGCGCGCGACGGGGCGGCCGAGGTAGCCGCGGATTCCCCAGCGGCGGCGGCGACGACGAGGGAGTTTTTGCGCGATGAGGCGGCGCTGTTGATGCGGCTGACCTCGCGGCGCTTCTCGGCGGACATGAGGTAGGGAGTAATGTAGACGAGTTCGGCAGAGTACATCTTGGGCGTTTTTTTTCTTCTTTTTTTCCCTTCTTGTTCTTGTGTTGTTGTAGTTCTTTGAATGAGAAGAAGGGCAGGGATTTTGGCCAAAGTGTAGTGGTTATTTTGTGGTAGGGATGTTATTGTGTGTATGTGTGTATGTGGTATGTGTGTATGTGCTGTGTGCGTGTAAGTGGTGATGCGGGTGATGAACGGAATGATGCCAGGAAAAGAGGTGAGCAACGGAGCTATATATACAAAACATCACAAAGAGGCAACTTTTTTTTTTTTTTTAAATCTGTTTTCTAGTGCCCATGACTTTGTACATCTGCCCAATCCTGAAAATTCTCTCCCTGGATCAACACGCTGGGCTATAACCAGCCAACTATCCGATCATCACCGTCTTAAGCCGCAAGTAACACACCACGACTTTGCGGCGCTCGGGATGGGTGGATCCCGCCAGGACCGCTCAAGAAGAAAAACAATCCCCTCTTTTTTTTCTTTTTTTGCCCTTCTTCTCTGCATCGAGTGCCTTGACAACAAGGAAACGTGCCTGACCTACCCTACCTCATTTACGCCGTTGGGGAAAAAAAACTTTTTTTATATTAGCCCACTCGGCCGATGGGCCGCTTTGATTCGGAGGTCGGCCCCACCAAACGTTCAACTGCATGGGTGGTGCCAGCTCGTCCGGTGGAAAGCTACTGGAATAATTAATTGACACATACGCCGCACGCTACACAATAAGTGGTGTTGCCATTCCACTTTAATGTAACGAGTTTGGTGGTCGAGACGAAAACTCGAGGGCCTGACCAATGCAACAATGTGGTGATTTTGTTGGACCACGCTGACCAATTTACAGGTTTTCGTTGCTTGTGCCTGGGGGCCAAGTTCGTGTTCCAAGAGGCCGTGTCAGCTGCATTATATGCTACAGCGATTCTGCCGATTTTGCCGATTTTTTGCCTTAGCCACTTTGCTTTTCCCAAGTCTGTCCATGATCAAGAACTTGTTCGTTCCCTCTCGCATCTTCCATCCGCTCGAATCCGGCCCCGTCTTACATATTTCAAAGACCATCCGCATTGCATTAGCTAATAATACAACGTCAACGCGCACCCACTCAACCGACGGGCTGCAAGAAAAGAAAACCTTTTCTGTCCCTGTTCTGTTTGGTAATAGTAATCAAGCCACCGGGAACGCAAGCCAAGGAATGATCTGATCCAGGCTCGATCTCGGGACCTCTTTTTTTTTTTTTTTTTTTTTTTTTTT
>JAEIJG010001047.1:0-14778 GCA_037289395.1 Beauveria scarabaeidicola
ATTAGAAGGAAAGAGCTTCTGAGGAACTGGGGGGTGTATGAATATAAGGCCTGATAAATCACCAAGTAATTGGTGGTGCCACCTTTTGCTTTTGCGCGACAACTTGGCCACTAAAAGCCCAGTTGTTTGGAGTTGGGCAGTTTGAAACTCTATCTTGGGCCTTGACTCGTTCTTATAGCACGGCCACCTGCTTGCTGGCTGGACTCGCGCATTTCTGGAGGTTCCAGTGGCCTCAAAGTAACAGATATATGTGGCGTATTACTCCGTACAGGTAACTATAAAAATGTGCGACACGGCGGCTTGTCGGTGCAGCCTTGTCACGCGGGCGGGCGCCCAAAGCACGGAAATAGACCTGCGCGTGGTACATGGACAAAATGTATGACAAGCAGTCCAAGATATAAAATATATTTACAATAAAAACCCACAACGCTGATTCTCACCTGTCAGTAGTCGAACCAGCAGGCGTGCCAGCGACGACATCATCCATATCCGTCGCCGCGCCGAATTCCGCGACTCGGCCACCACCCCCAGCGTCCCCTTGCTGCTCGACACTCAGACTGCCCTAGTAGCCATCGACCAGCGCCACCCCATTCCTTTTCCGCTCCAACCCCTAGGCAGGTAGGCGAACCTCATTCTTGCGCCCAATCCCATCAGCCAGAAATCCAACGACAAAGACCCGAAGCCCGCGAAACAAGAAAAAAGGGGTGCGGCGCGACCGAGAATCAGAGACCAAGCCAGCCAGCCGGCCTCAATTTCTTCTTCGCTGTCCCCCCCCTCCTCCCCGCGATAACCGACGCGTAAAATCCTCGGACCAGAGCCCTCCTCCACACACCCCCGTCTGTCCGTCGGTCGTCGGTCGAGCGTCGTCGCCGTCGCCCCCCCTTCCCTGTACCGCGATCGACAAGCGATGCAGCAAGGGGTTTGAAGCGACGCGAGAGAGAGAGAGCGCAACAGTTCGACGCGGTCGCCCGACGAATTGACTCGTGCCGGCTCATGGTGCGACCATCATGACATACCAAGGCGCGCTCCCGCCCAGCCAGGGCTATCCTGGCCAAGGGGACCTGTATTCCGGCGGAGGTGGTGGCGCGGCCAGCCAGCAAGCTGGGTATGCGTATCAGCAGCCGCAGCACCACCACGGCCAACATCAACAGATGCAGCAGCCGCAGCCGCAGCCGCCGCCGCAGCATCAGTTTGCCCAGCAAAACGGGTCGCATCACAACGCTAGCAGCCTGTACGCCAACAGCATGGGCCAGACCCAATACTACCAGCCGCAACAGGGGCAGTACGGCCATCCCCAGCACCAACCGCAGCAGAACCATCATCAGTTTCAGCAACAGCAGCACTACCAACACCAGCGGCAACACCCACAGCAGCAGCATGGCGCGCAGATGCAGCAGTTTGGTGCCGGTGCAGGCGCCTCGATGGGCGGCGGCGTGTACCACGGCAGCTTCCAGCAGAGCTTTCCCCAACTTCCCCAGCAGCAGCAGCAGCAGCAGCCCGATATTCGACAATTCGCGCAGTCCAACGATGTCTGGCGCCAATCCCAATCGCCGTCCATCCAACATGCCATGACGCCGTCGCAGATGCAAGCCACCGTGATGCAGCAGCAGCGATCGCAGCAGCAACATCTCCAGCAGCTGCAGCAGATGCAGCATACCCAGCAACAATCACCTCAGCTCTACAACGCTTCGATCGCCTCGCCGCAAATGCACAACCAGTCGCGCCCTTCTCCTCGTCCGCGACAGCCGTCGATACCCGCGCAACACATCCAGGAATATCAGCGACGCATCTCCCGATCTCCCATCCCGCAGCCATCGCCGCAGCCGCGACAAATGACACCCCGACCAGTGCTACCGACGCCCCAAACTCATCATGCGGTCCATCCAGCACACGGCCAGACTCAGATGCAGCAGCAGCAGCAACAACAGTACCACCAACCGCAGCCGCAACATGCATATCACCAACATTTGCAATCTCCGCATACGCAGTCGCCACAAATGGTCCAGTCACCGCAGCTACAGCAATCGCCACACATAACGAGCCAGCCGCAGATGCAGACGCAGCGTCAGTCGTTGACACCACAAACGCCGACGACTCCACAGCCGCAAGTGCAACCGCAACTGCCGCAGCAAACGCAATCACAACACCCGTTGCATGTACAACCGCAACAAATGTTCATCCCCCTCGAGCCCGAAGCAGAGCCTGAATCAGAGCCCGAAGCAGACCCTGAACCTGAGCCAGAGCCCGAGCCCGAACCCCTACCGAATCCCGACGAGCCGAACAATATCGAAACCATGGCCGGCGTCACTCAAGATTCGATACAGGACGAGCTACAAATCGAACAACAGTTGCAAAACGAACATTTCCACTTTGTCAACCTGCAGGATATCCAAAACATTCCACCTCCGCCGCCTATGCCGGCAATGGAATTCCAGAGCATTGACCCTCGCGATCTGACGTTGAGCTTCCCGAAACCGCTGCTTGATCCCCTCCCACTGAAGCATGAGCCGGAGCTAGAAGAAAAAGACACAGCAATGCCGAACGCACCGTCTCCCAAAGTAGAGCCCAAACAGGAGCCTATTCAAGAGCCCATATCGAGCCTGAAGGAAGAGCCCAGGCAGGAACCGAAACCAGAACCGAAGCAAGAAGCAAGACCAGACCCGCTGAAGCCGAAACCCCGTAAAGAAACAAAGGTAGAGCCGCCAAAGCCTTGGCTCAAATCAAGCCCGAAACCACCACCACCAAAGTCGCCCTCGGTGGCTCGTTCGCCTAGCATCACCAAACGCTCGCCTGCGCCACAGTACAAGCAACGACCGATCAACACGGGCCCAATCATGGCAGCGGTTGCAGAGGAGTGCATTGGTAAGGCGAGAGCGCAGGCGCACGACGTGGCCATGTTTCTGGACCCCGACGACGTAACAGAATATCAAAGACTCATCTCCACTGGCCTTTCTTGCTTCGAAGGTATGCTCCAGAGCGCGCGTCTGGCACCGAGGGAAGAAGCGCGAACCCGCCTGCGCTATGCCACCGTGCTGCACGAAGAAACAGAAAACATCATGGAGGCCGAGACTGCTCTGACCAAGGGCATCGCGCTGTGTGACAAGCACCGCATGATGGATTTGAAATACTGCATGCAATACTCAATGCTGAAGCTTCTTTTCCAAAGAAACCACAAAGCTGCGCTCAAGGCCGTCGATGGCCACATTTCCAACTGCGAGGCCTTCAAACACGTGCCCTGGTATTACGCTTTCCGCCTGCTCAAGGCCACCTTTTACATGGAAATGGGCAACGCTTCGGATATATCTGCCCTCGAAAATATTCGCGCTATCCAGAACGTGGCGTCGACGCGTGGCGATAACGCTCTCAGCATTTTCGCCTCTGTTCTCGAAGGCCTGGCGCTGCTCAAGACTGCCAAGGAAGGTAGCATAGAAAAGGTGCAAAGCTGCATCGCGCAGGCTGCCAAGTTTCAGTTTGACCCTACGATTCGCATTACGCAGCTGGACACCTTGGTTCTTCTCCTGGATTTTGCCGCCAGCTTACACCACCAGAACCCCGATGCCACGTCTGCCAAGCTGCGAGACCTGCAGAAGAAGATTGATGACTGCGAGGATTGGAATAATGTCAAGGCGGATTTCATGGTGCCTATTAAAAAACAGGCTGCCAGCTCTAACATAGTTGGCCAAGATACGGCTTCCATTGTCGATCCCGGTGACGGCACCTCAGAATCGGACAACTTGGTCATTACTTTCATGACCAAAATTGAGCTACGGTCTCTCATGTAAGTAGCTATGTTGGCTATCGTGCTTTTAACTTTGTACTGACACTATTACAGATTCATGTTCAGCGGGCTTTCTTCGTTGCATAAGCAGTCCTCTAAATCCACAGATTTCTGGCGCGAGGGCTCTAAAATTCTGGAGACGTGGGACGAGTTTACACTGGGCATCCCGTACGGACCGCCAGTGTCCCTCCACACTGCGATCAAGCAACGTCAGTGGCGGACTGAAGGCCAGGCATATATAGCAGTCATGCTTGGACTACTCGAAGCCAGTCATTGCCAATGGACCACTGTCAAAAAACACATGGATAGGTTGGAAGGTTTGCTATCAGATGAGTCGCAACCAACCCTGAAGCTACTGGCGCTCTACCTATCGGGCGTCTACCACCAGGGCCTAGGCGAGTTACAAACCGCCCTGGAAATTTTTCAAGGCGACAGGTTTACTGAGCCCCTCTGTAAAAGCCACGGGCTCAAGGTTGGCGAGCAGGAAGTGGCGATGCTGGCTGGGCTCAACAGGCTCTGGATCATGCAGCACGACTCCTGCCGCAACGATTCGGACACGGTCGACCTCATCGAGCAGCTGCAGCCCCTGTGCAGCGGTCACTGGAACGTCGACCTGTGCACGGCGTGGCACAACGTCATGGCCGCACTGGTCACGGACCCGCCGCAGCAGTTGAACCAGCAGAAGCAGCATATCCAAGCGGCCATGGGCGGCTCCAAGGGCACGGGCAACATTATCGGTGCCGCCGTGACGCTCTGCATCATGCGCAGCCGCTTCTTTGAGAACGTCATCGGCGACCAGGCGCTCAAGAGCGCCCGCGCGGCGGCCAAGCAGGCCCAGCGCAGCGGCAACGTCCTCTGGCAGAGCGTCGCCGACGGCATGTTGGCGCACTCGTACGACGTGCAGGGCCAGAGGGAGGAGTCGAGACTGGAGTGGGAAAAGGCGACGAGGGAGGCGAGAGATGCATTTGAGCGGAGTTGAGAAGGGGGAGCGAGACGGAAAGAGACGGAAAGAGACGGCGCCCGGTCATATGTTGTTTTGGCATAACTGTACTATTTCAATGCTTTCCTTTTTGTCGTGGAGGAGCAGATGGATGGACCAAAAATCTATGTTTGGCGTTTCAAGGTGTTAGTGTCATGGAATTATAGGAGAAGAGTCTTCGGACGATGAATAGGCGTAAAGAGTTGTATAGCACGACGATGATGGCTCAAAGATAAATTTTATATACCACGAAGATATTGGCCTTTAATATTCCAATAACATGCATGGCGGTACTAAAATCTGGATATCACTATTACAATTTTCAGAAATCAGCCGTGAAACGCCCTCCCTGTAATTTTATGCATAAAGGGCAGATGTTGTTCCTGCCCGATGGCCCGAAAACTAGAACGCCGTAATGTTTGCATCCCTCTTGTTTGGTGTTATGGTGACGGGTTACAGAACCGACCCCGTCTGCTCTATCGGCGGGGGTAGCCCGGAGGAGGTTGCTGCGGGAAGCCCGGCGGCGGCATGACGCCCGGGGGAGGAGCAGGCGCGCCTCCACCAGGCGCACCAAATCCAGGAGGCGGCGGCTGCTGCTGCTGCTGCGAAAATCCGGGAGGCGGCACGGGCGAGGCACCGCCGCCACTGCCGCCGCGGTAGCTGCTGCCGTTGGGGTGGTAGTCGGCCGGGTTGGTGTAGCCGGCCTGGCTCTGCGGCGGACGCGCAGGCAGCCCCGAGGGCGCCGGCGGCAGAGGCATACCTGTGGAAGAAGGGCCGGCGCGGCCGGCACCGCCGGGAGGACCGGGTGGTGGCCCCTGGCCGGCAGACGCATTGTAGGGTGATGGACCGCGCTGGTGAGGCGGCGGCGGCGCGAAGCCTGGAGGAGCGCCCATGTGAGGCGGGGGGGCACCACCGCCCATGTGCATCCCTGGCGGCATGCTCGGCGGCACCGCGGCAAAGCCAGCCGGCGGCGCAGCCACTGCTGCTCCTGCTGGCGGCGGCAGCACCGCCGACACGGGCGGCCCCCCGCCGTTGAGAAAGGCCGGAGGCAGCGGCTGGGCCTCGGGGACGACGTTGCGCTTCTTGGCCTGTTTGGCGAGCTCGCGCTCGGCCTCGTCGCCGTGCCTCTCGCCCTTGCCGTCCTTTTTGAAGGCGTACTGCACCGTGACCTGGTTGCTGAGGAGGTACTGGCCGCCGAGGTGCTCGACGGCGGCGTCGGCGCTCTCAAAGTCGCCAAAGCTGACAAAGCCGAAGCCCTTGGAGACGCCGGCGTCGTCGCGCGCCACCTTGGGCAGGGACAGCAGCGGGCCGAAGCGCGAAAAGGTGTCGTAGAGGAGCTTCTCGTCGGCCGACGGGTCGAGGTTGCCGACAAAGAGCTCGGCGCCAATGTCGGTGGCGCGCTGGCGGTCGGCCGACGCCTTGTTGACGCGCAGCGACTTGCCAAAGAGCTTGACGCCGTTGACGACGCTGGCGGCGTACTCGGCGTCGGCGGGCGTGCGGAACTCGACGAAGCCGAAGCCTTGGTGGGATTGCGTGACGCGGTCGCGCGGCATGTGGATGTTGTGGATGGGACCCATCTGCAGCATGATCTCGTACATCATGGCGGGCGTCGCGCGCTCGTCAATGTTGCCCATGTAGATGGTGGCATCCTTGTCTTGCTCCCTGGAGCGGAAGAGGGGTTGTTAGCTGGGCGGTTGCAGAGAAGGTGAGGGGACGCTGATGGGGAGGCGTACCAATGCCTGTTTTGCGCCATCTTGATCTGCGCTTGGGAGACAGGGCAGTCTCTCCTTGAGGGGGGCTCTCCTTTGGGAAACTGGTTGGAATCGTTCGGGCAAGTCGAGATCTATGTCGAAGGACGGTTTTCTGTCGAAATATAGCTGGGCTTGTAGGATATGTTGTCATCTAGAAATTTTGGAGGTTCAAGCTCTCCAGAAGATCGCCGGATTCAGCCGGGGTTGATCCGGCCAAAAAAGTAGAGCCGTCACTCTGCGCCAAAATTTCCAGCGCTCCATCCTTCACGATTAGACGCTTCTTCAGCTCATCACCCAATTCATCCCTAAACAATTATACGTTCGTTTTTTCCGACACCAATCTACAGTCGCCAAGATGTTTGCTCTATCCGAAGAGTCCAAGGTTTGTTGCCGCTGCGATGGATGCGCCACTGCCAGCTGCTGATTGACTGACCCTTTTCCACCTCGAACAGGAGCGCATTGGCAAGCTCATTGATATTTCCCGCGTCGCTGTTCACTAGTACGTTTCGCTTGCTTACATATCTTTCTGTCTGGTATTTGTTTGTTGCTAACCAGTTTTACAGTGGCTATCTCCCCTTGATTCTCTACCTCGGTACGATCGACTTTCGGAACACACGACGAACGCTCAACTGACCATTTCAGGCTACACCCGCAGCGACCCCAAGCCCTCTCTAATCCGGTACGAAGAAAGACTCGGAAAGACTATGAATTTTTGTTGTAACTATAACTAACAGCCGGACAGCCTCATCTCGCCCCTCTCCTGAATGAAGAACCGAGCTTCTAGGATGTATAGCAGCATTCACCTTGTATAATATCACACCCTTTGAGAGCAGTAAACCCCCCGACGGTACGAGAAAACAATGACGATGGAAGGGCTTCTCGGGTTGACAATCACGGACGCGATGAAACTGGGCATTCTCGGGCGTTGGGATATCTTTGCGAGGGTTCCGCAACGAAATAGGGATATCTGCCATGTAAAAAATCAGGGCGCACTCTTGCCACCTTGTGGAATCTGTACAACATGGGATTATAATTTTTAAATTCAGTCAATCATACCACTCAAACTGCCACTGCTACGAGTTCTCTTCCGTGCGCACCGACTTCCAGCAAGGGCGGGAGTTTGCATCTGAGATGCAGATCCTGTGTCTTTTTTGGTGATTTGGAGAACAGAAGAGATTCACCTGGTATTTTTATTCTGGGTTTGAGTCACTTGAATGAAACAATTCTTCGCGTTCAGAACAAGTCGTGGTCGTGCTGGAAACGGCGCGAATGAAGCCGCGTCCAACCGCGGCCGAAGCTCCGAGGAAGGCGGCTCCAAAAAAAATATTACCACATTCTATAACCTTTGCCATTGCGCAAACACTTCTCCAATCCATCGTCACGCTGGCTTCTCACGCCCCTGAATTCACCATGAGTTGAAGTAAGATCTTCTCTATCGACATCACTCCATCGACTCGAGAGCAAGCTTGGCCGTACATGTCCGACTCTAGCCATGCGGGCCTCCAACCCGCAGCCGTCGAGTCCATCGCCGGCCTCAGCGCCGGCACCATAGCGACACTGGTTGTGCACCCTCTGGACATTGTCAAGACGCGCATGCAGAGTATGGGCACCCCTTTCCCGATGGCATTGCAGACACAGGCCAGCTGACCCTCCCAGTCTACCGCAGCGTGAGCGACCCCCTCTCCAAGCCGCCCACGACCGTCCGCCTCCTCCGCTCGCTCACGTCGACGCCCCGGCCGATTGCCTCGCTGTATCGGGGCCTGACGCCGAACCTCGTCGGCAACGCCACCAGCTGGGCGTCCTTTTTCTTCTTCAAGCTGCGCTTCGAGCGCCTCCTCGCGCAGCGCCACGGAGCGGCCGACGGAGACGGGAACGGCGCCGCGCCGCGCCCCTCGGCGGGCGACTACTTTGTCGCCAGCGCCCTCGCCGGTGCGGCCACGTCGGCGCTCACCAACCCCGTCTGGGTGCTCAAGACGCGCATGCTGTCCTCGGACAGCGGTGCCCGCGGCGCCTACCCGTCCATGACGGCCGGCGCGCGCGCCATCCTGCGCACCGAGGGCGTCCTGGGCTTCTACCGCGGTCTCGGCGTCTCCTTGGTCGGCGTCTCGCACGGCGCCGTGCAGTTTGCCGTCTATGAGCCGCTCAAGCGCGCCTACTACGGGCGCCGGCTGCGCCGCCGCGGCCTCGCCACCGCGGCCTCCCCCATGAGCCCCGAGGCCACCGTCGTCATCTCGAGCTGCGCCAAGCTCGTCGCCGGTGCCGCCACTTACCCGTACCAGGTGGTGCGCAGCCGCCTGCAAAACTACCAGGCCGACGAGCGCTTCGGCCGCGGTGCGAGCGGCGTCGTGGCTCGGATATGGCGCGAGGAGGGCATCCGGGGGTTCTATCGGGGCCTGGTACCAGGCGTGGTGCGTGTCATGCCAGCGACGTGGGTGACGTTTTTGGTGTACGAGAACGTCAAATTTTATCTACCTCGTTGGGTAGCAGACCAAGCATGATTTTTCGGAGAGCTAGAGCTCGTAAAGCCAAGACTTGTTGCATTGCATAGCGAACAGGATCTTTAGTGAGTATTTTTCAGGTCTTGATATAAGACACACAGCCAGTATGGGTGTAAAAAGATGCCCAGAATGGATACAATATCATGTACATTATTAGTTAGACATGTGGATTTATAGCCACAACTCTCAATGTCAAAATGAGGGCGCAAATAAAGGCCAGCTATAATTATAATGTATGAAACGAGTCACATTTACAAAGCTACAGAGATATAAATAAAAGAAGAAAGCAATGACAAGGCTTGAACGCAGTTGATTAATATCAATCTATCTGATTTCTTTCCTGTTGAGGGTTTTCTCGTTTCAATCTATATGAGGCTACCTACCAAGGTCGACCACGTTTGCGAGACGTAACTAAAGCTTGGCCAGGGTCTGATGCTCATATTCAACCAGGAACCAGGCCAAATATCTCGAATGGATCAAATCCTAGATTGGGCAACCTGAGAGATGACAAGATGTATACACCGGAATACAAAACAGATACACTTTTGTTCACCTTTACCGCATCTAACTCTGTCCACCAAGCTCGCGGAGCTATTACAGGTTTGGTTCGGTACATATTAACGGTGTTGGTTCAAGGCGGATTTTCGCTCGGCCAGCTTTACTCGTACTGAATCATCAGCTTGTTGGCGCGAATCTTATCCGCAAAGTCCGGAATGTGCGTGGTGTGGCACCACGGCTTGAGCGTCGTCTCCATCTCGACGGTCCGCGCGAAGCACCCGAGCCAGCCCAGTCGCGGGAAGAGCGCCATGACGGCCTCGCGGGTGTCTTTGTGGATGATGGCGTCGAGGCCCGCGAGGTGCGGGTGGTCGCCGACGTTGTCGTACACGGTCGCGAGCTGGATCAGCTGGCCGAGAAGCGTGATGGTGCCCTCGACGCCGAGGTCCTGGTGGCGGATGATGCACTCGCACACCGCGGCCGCCTGGTCCGCCGTGGCGCCGGCGGACTCGAGGAGGTTGAGGGCCTTGATTCCGCCGTAAAACTCAAACGACATGTTGGTGGCCTTGATGTTGGCCTCGGTGGCGCCGAGATCGTGGAAGAGGCAGGTGAGTGCCAGCGTCGCCGGCGAGAGGCCGGCCTCGAATTCCGGGAACTGCTGCTTGAGAATAGCGGTTGCTATCAATACATGTTAGCGTGTCACATTCATGAAACCATGGCAGGTTCCTCAAATTGTGTAAGGTGTTGGCCAGTACAAAAGTAGTACACTCGCATGGAGTGGTTGTACGTCTCCTGCGACAGATGCTTCTTGGCGTATGCCTGCATCTCGACCACCAGCGGGTTGTCAGACGGCCAAGCAATGTCAGATGATCCCAAAGGCGTGGGAGTGGTGCGATACGGCTTGCCACCAAAGAGCTTGCTGGGGTCGAGCGGGACAGCAGTCCAGCCATTGGGGAGAATGTCGGACATTTTGCTTTTTGGGCGCGAGAGAGTGTGGAGGAAAGCGTCGAGATGGTTATAGACTGCAAAAGGCCTGACCTGTCAAAGCAATTGGAGAGCAGAGAGTGTGGCCTTGGAAAGGTTTAAGTAGTTGGTAGAGGGGTTTCTTCAAGTTGTCTGCGTATATGCCTTTGGCTTGATCCTGATAGTAGTTGTCGCCAAGACACCGAGGGCGAAAGCAACCCCGAGAAGATGCGCTACTAACTAACCTCTATCGACGCAAGTACATGCTTTCAGAGACTTTCCAACGAAAATTATACGCATGACAGCGCTTCCCGTCATACAACGCTGTCTCCGAGCCAGGATCCGCACCTCGGGGTTAGCGCACGATAGATCGCACAGAAATCAGCGACTCGGTGATAAGACGACTCGGTGATAAGACTGACACACAACGTGCAAGGCACAAGCAAGCACCTGAAGTGGCGCCATTATGAACAGCTTAATTCCTATATCGGTTTCGCAGATATTACAATTTAATACAAAAAAGCGTTATACTTTGGCCAAATGTCGCAAGGCTTTGAGCCCATCTGCGTATGCGTTGCGGCCCGCTGTCCTACAATGGTTATCACGCTCTTCCGCGACGTCCTCGCCAAGCACGCCAATCAGCTTTGTCACCACCAGAGGAATTGGTTCATTCAAAATGCAGCGAATTCCGGCCAAGAGCAACGCAGAACTTATCGTGGCGTATAGTATAGGCCACGAGTTGGCCATTGTCACTGACAGCGGCTTCAACGTGCAGTATGCAGCAATCAGGCCATCGAGGCTCCCCATCATCTCGTCAAAGTGCTCCTTGCGGCTGGCCGCCTCGATTGCGCAGGAGAGCGCCGAGACTCGATGCAGTTCTGCCCTGCAGTGGTTTATGTGAATCAGCGACACCAGTTGCTCGATCCTCCGGTGGATCGTGCTGGGCTTAGTATTGCTTCGTGGGCCGTACGGAGGAATGACCTCGAGGTTGGCCAGGCACTGCAGATAACGGCATGTTGTTGATGGCGATATATCGCTTGCGCTTGAATCGTGGAGCTGTTCAAGCTGCCAGTTCAGCTTCAATTTGTGAATGGCCCCTGTCCAGGAGCAAAAGGTGGGAAATGTCACAGCGGGGACTGTGTGTAGGTTTTGCTGGTCAAGCCCAGCGACAAAGCTACTTGGCCTGCGCCCAAATGCGAGTGATAGCGACGAGTCCAAGAACCAAATCGCGCTCCAAAGGGGATGAATGGCGGCATCCCATTCAGGACTATTTTTCACGTTGACATGTAGCCCGATGGATTGGGCATTTTGGGCTGTCGTTCCTGAATGCCATATTAGCTTCATGTAAGTTTATGAAGACAGGCAGGCAGGCAGGCAGGCAAGCAAGCAAGCAAGCAAGCAAGCAAGCAAGCAAGCAAGGCAACGAACCTATTAAACTCCATGCCATACCGGGATTAGCGTCATTTGCAATGACGAGTTCAATCATTAAAAGCGCTTGTATCGTTGCTTCAGATGGCATGCCGAATAGATTGGCCAGCCGTAGGCATTCAAATGCGCCCGCCACTATACGACATGTTAGATGATGCTTGCCAAGGGCCGCCGCGGACACGCACCAAAGACCCTGGCTTTGAGAAGGCAATCACTAGCCGCTTCACTATCGTAGAACTGACAGCCGCATGCCAAAACGCCAAACAGTACCCCATACCAAGCCGCATCCTGAAAGGCGCCTCCGGTGGCAGCCAGTTCGAGCGCCTTGGCAATGCCTTTGTCACCCAGAGTCTGCAAGAAATCGCAGAAGCGACTCTCGAAAACTTGCGAGTTTAACAGAAACGGATAAAAAGGAAGCACATTTTGGTCAAAATTGCGATAATACCTTTTTTTTTTTTTTTTTTTTTTTTAGCGATTCAAGTACACGTGTGAGCCGAGGAACCAGGGCTGAAATGATTGGGCAATGAAGTGCCTACCTACCTCAGGCAAACCTCTACCGCGGGAAGCGACTGCAGAACAAGTTTCAACGACACATCGCCGGCGTAGGACCAGAGAGATCCGAATGGGTGCAGCGTGGTGCGATTTGTCAGGCCAAAGGCCGACTCGATGGATACGGTGCTCGGTAGCAGCGGCTGGCCCGCCGCATGGTCGATGAGCGCCCGAAAAAAGCTGGCCGCGCAATTCTGGCCGAGATAGATCCTTTCTCTCGTCATTTCATCCGTTTCGTGGGTTGGTTTCAAGCACCGAGATACGCTGTCCAGCAGCGCCATCAGTTGCGGCCGATCGCCGGGTCGGCGTGTCGTCCCGGCAGTGTCAGACCGGACTGTTGGGGCCGAGGGCGTTTCTACAACATCGGGTTGGCTGGGCGTGGGTAGTAGTCCATCCAGAGAAGACTGCGAACCATGGCGGCCGGAAAGCTGCCTCGGGCTCTCGACCTGGCACAAATTGGCGTGGTCGCGCCGCTTGCAGGTAGCGCAGGGCGAGCGCCGGTCGCATCGTACTTTGCGCTCACGGCAGGGCCAGCAGCTTACGGGCTTCCTGTTCCGCTGCTTCTTTTGCCGCTGAGGATTCATGTCGTATGCATTCTTAATGCCGAGCAAGCCTAAATTGCGCGTGCTTGAAGAATAACTAAAGATGTAGCACCAACAGAGTTAGCGCGACGACTTAACCCCGAGGTCTTAGGTAATCCATCAATCACTTTCCAAGGTCACGTCATTTTTCGTGCCCAATGTGTACATTGTCCCGTCGCAAAAGCCGAGCGTGTAAGCGAGCGTTAAAAAGAAGTTTTCTTACCCTTGCGACACCAGAGATAACTCCACCATTCACAAGAACGATCTTCATACTATAAATAGTCAGTATCAGGTATCAAAAAGACAAACAAGTTGCTGGTGGTGCGAGAGTGACCCACATGATTCGGTAATAAGAAATGGAATGGCAACATGTAATACCTACTCCATGAATTCGCCGAGGCTTATTAGAGGCTGGCGAGCTTTGTTAGGTTGCAGTCTTAACTTGAACAGCAGTCGAGCGGCTGCTCAGAAGCCCGAACAGCCGCAGTAGTAGAGTCTTTGTCAATCTCGGTATGATACTACTAGCAAAAAATGATATAGTTTTGTTAGGGCTTTGTAGCTAGAACGGATGGTATTGGCTCGGCGTGAGGTTGGAAGCCCGGCAATAATACGTCAGGAGCTAATAGTGGGTTTGACTTAAGCACAACGCCTCTCTTCCTGCTCTGAACTCCTCCGTCAAAGATATATTCCCGAAAACTTGGGGTGAGTAACTACCTTTTTTGAGCTTAAAAGACTTTGGGCTTATGGTGGCGAGGTCAAGGGCAAGAAGGCGCGGGCGAGAATGCAAGTGTGCCTGGATGGCACCAAGACGGCGCCGAAAGTGGCAAAAGTTTCACTTCAGTCGACTGATCCGGAAGTTATTGTGGCATAAATTGAATTATAACCGGCAAGTAATGCGCACAATGCCACGCCTAAGAAGTGCTGAAGCGTGGGCCCAAGGACACCAGTGGAGTTGTCTGTTAGGTTCGGATATCGTCCGTGGCCAAGCCTGCCACGATGATACATGCTGTGTTGACTGTATTCGTAATAGAATGATACTTCGGAGCTAGGGATTTCTGCGGGGAGGTTTCCAGGGTTGCACTACCGATGCATTGCTACAACAGTGAACGAACGTGAAGGAGGGAGCGGGTTGCGGCATCGGCCGTCACCGTGACCTTATTTGAGGTAAAAAGAAGCCTCTGTGGGAGACTCGGCGCACGATTAGTTGATCAGGTGTGACTTGCGATATCGTAGAATCAGTCTTGTTCAAGTCTCATTGACAGGGTTGGAAAAAAGTCCAGGACCAGTGTGAGTGACCAGTGAGTGACCAGTGAGCGCCCCACTTTTTGAGTGAATTTGTTCACTCACGCTCACTCATGCTCACGAATTATAGGGGCCGGACCAGTGCTGGTCATCGGACCAGTACTGGTCTGGCAGGTACCTCACTGGTCTGACTTACTTATGCTCACCTACCTGGTGAGCAGCCGGACTAGTGGTCCTTTAGACCCACTTTTTTTTACCGCTAACTAAGTAGGTATTCTGCTGACTAAGTAGCTTTTTTTAAGGTATATAAGGCTATTATAAGTAGAAGGTAAAGTAATATAAGTAGAAGATCTAGTTAAAGGCTAGAAGAAAGATATAAGGTTAAGATTATATCTCTATTAAGCTTCTTTCTATAGGAAAAGGACTATATTTATATAGGTATTTAACTAGAGTATTTACTCTAGTCTAAATTATTATCTAACTTTAGTAATATAATACCTTATTATTAAGTTTA
>JAEIJG010001048.1:0-14773 GCA_037289395.1 Beauveria scarabaeidicola
AAAAAAAAAGAGAAAAAAAAAAAGAGAAAAAAAAAAAAGAGAAAAAAAGAGAAAAGAGAAAAGGACTGAACCGCAACGCCTCGTGTTGCTTCCTCCCGCTCGGCGACAAAGGAGCCCTCCCCAGATTTTGTGGGCGTCGTAGGCGCTCTCACACACAGTAACGAATGCCCCAGCCAGACCACATCACCGTCACGGCGCGGGCCGTCCTCAGGCGTCGCACGAGCTCGTCCGGCTCGTTTCACGCCGGCGCACCGATTCCCGGCGTCATCAGCGGCCGCCGCTCGTCCGTGCACAAATACCAGACTTTTCCGACGGAGCCGCCAAGCACGCCGAGTGGCACCGTTCCCAGCTCGGGGCACGCGTTCGGCGCGAGCTCTGTCGCCTCGCTGCCGTCGTCGGCGGCCAGCTCCGAGCACAACGACGACGACGACGACGAAGAAGAAGAAGACGACGAGGAGCACGGCGAGACGCCGCTGCCGGTGCGGCAGCTCCTGCTGCTGGCGTATCTGTCGCTGTGCGAGCAGACGGCGCTCAACTCTCTCGCGCCCTACCTGCCCGAGATGGTCACCTCGATGCCCGGCATGGACGCGGGCAAGACGGGCCTCTACCTCGGCGTCGTCGCCAGCTCCTTTGCCCTCGCCCAGCTGTCGACCAACTTTGTCTGGGGCTACTCGTCGGACGTGATTGGCCGCAAGCCGGTGCTGCTCGCGGGCACGTTTGCGCTCATGGGCTGCTTCTGCGTCTTTGGGCTCTGCACGCGGTACTGGCAGATTGTCATGGTGCAGGTGCTCATGGGCCTGCTCAACGGCAACGCTGCCTGCGTGCCCACCGTGCTCGGTGAGGTCACGGACCGCTCCAACCAGAGCCAGGCGTTTGCCTACCTCCCCATCATCTACTCCCTCGGCAGCATCACCGGCCCGGCCGTCGGCGGCTTCCTCGTCGGCCGCCTAGCCCCGGACACGTATCCCTACCTCGCGCCGAACCTGGTGAGCGCGGCGATGCTCGCCACGGGCTTCCTCGCCGTGCTGCTGTGGTTCGAGGAGACGCTGGACAAGGAGAGCCGCGGGCCCGGCAAGCCCCAGTGGCTGCGCAGGCTCACGAGCTGGTACAAGAAGTTGGGCAGCAAGGCCGAGACGAACCGGCGGAATTCGTGGAGCACGCGGTGGCCTCGCGGCCAGCAGCAGCCTCTTCTCGCCTCGGACTCTTCTTCGTCCGAGGATGAAGCCGAGGTCGATGGCGTGAACGGCTATGACGCTAACAAGCTAGGCCACTCCAAACAGGACATATGGAAGGAGATATTCAACCCCATCACGATTCTGCTCCTCAGCACCTACCTCGTCTTCCAACTCTCCAACATTAGCTTCAACTCGCTGTACCCAGTCTTTGCGGCGGCCCCGGCTCCGACTGGTCGCGAGCTCAAACCGGGTAAAATCGGCGCGTTCCTCAGTGCCGCGGGCGTCACGACCATAGTATTTCAAGCATTCGTGTACGGGCGACTGCGAGAAAAGATTGGAAGCTTGGGCACGTATCGCTACGCCCTGCTCGGCCTCGCAATCAGCATGCTCTTGATGCCCTGGGTAGGATACGCCGATGACGAGCCCCTTTTTGGGATCGGGAGCGGCAAGCTGTGGCTGTACATTGAGCTCTGCATTGTGCTCATTTTCAAAAACATTTGCTCCGTCGGTGGCCTCTCCAGCGTCATGTTGCTGGTAAGCAAAACCCTGTTTTTCTTGAATGAAGCTACTAGAAAATAATACTAACACTTTTGCTCAGATTACCAACTCGGCACCGTCACACGCCAGCCTCGGCACCCTCAACGGCCTCGCGCAGACGCTCTCGGCGCTGGGACGCAGCGTCGGCCCTATTGTGTCTGGTGGACTGTTTACCATTTCCGTGCGCATCCGACCCAAGGGCGAGGCACTCGCATGGACCGTCTTTGGTGGTCTGGCCTTTATCGGCTTTGTCGCTGCGCTGTTTATCCGCGGCGACGGTCTAGAGAGTGAGGACTGGGAAGAAGAGCATGGCTCCTCTCCAGAAAGCGAAGCATAATTTTGCATTCATCGCGACACACACACACACACACAATACAGAAGAAGCTGAAGCGAATTTCATGGCATTTTTCGAATCATTACGAGACTATCGAATTGGGAGTTGCGTGATGTCTTTACTAGGTTCATGGTTCACGCACGGCGCTTTTCATGGGAACAAAGGAAGTTTACTAAATGATGTTACTCTAGAATATCAATAATCACCCATACATGATATAATGGTACATGCAGTTCTTTGAACTTTGGCTCCATCCGTCATGATTGTCTATGTCCGTCGCATCTATTTTATTCCAATACTTTCCCGAGACTCGGCCAGTTTCGATGCACACACCCACCAAGCGAGCCAAATAAGCAAATAACAAAAAACAGCACTCCGAATAAGAATCAAAACCATCATATCATCATAACCAGCCACCTACCGCACAGCCAACGCCAAAAAAAAAAAAACACTTCCTCTCAGTGTACATTTCCTCGCCGCCCCTCAATACCACGCCGGTGCCACCGGCCAGTGCCTCAGCAAGATGGTGACCGCCAGCGTCCACTCGCGCTCGAAGCAGGCGCTCAACCGAAAGACGTCCTCGTCGCTCGGCGGCAGCCCTCCCCACATGCAGGGCTTGGAGGCCTCGACGACGGCGTACGCGGCGACGAGGCCGTCGTCGCGGATGCGGACGAGGCACAACCAGGCGAGGTTCCACGAGCGGTTGCTCGCGGGGTCGGCGCGCACGCGGCGGTGCGCCTCGTCAACGAGCTCGGAGCAGACGGGGAATCCGGGGGTCAGGCCGCGCAGCTCGACGAGCAGGCGGCGGCCGGCGACGTAGCGCACCCAGGCGCGCGTCATGGGGCCCTGGAAGGCGCGCGCGTCGTCGGGGCGCGCGCAGGCGGCGGCCGCGCGCTCGATCCGGCAAAGCTCCGTCATGGTGTCGACGCGCTGGTGCGCGAGCGTGTCGAGGAGGTGCCGGATGGTGCGCGGCGAGGGGCTGCGGCGAGGGGGCGGTGGCGGGCAGGCGACGTCGAAGAGGGTGAGGACGGGAGGAGGAGGAGGACGAGGAAGCAGCGGGCCCGGGGGCATGGGGTTGAGGTCGATCGAGGCCGAGGGGGTATAGTGGTTGTGCTGGTGGCTGCTGCTGCTTCTGGTAGACATGGCCGGCGAGGTGACGGTGTAGTGCGCAAAGGCCTCCTGATAAGACGGCATAGCTCCAGAGGATATGGGATACGCGGCTTGTAGCAGCATCGCCGTCCCTCGCTGTTGGGCTGTGAGTGCAAGTTGGTGATGAGGCGCGGGGGCTTTCCGAGTACGTCTTTGTACGTTCATGGCTCATGGCTTGGGTCGGTCCGAGGTTCGCTCCTTCTGACCTGGGCTGCTACTGATGATGCTTCTCTGTTTTATATAGTATCCCCAACACCAGCCAAAAAAAAAAAAAAAAAAAAAAAAAAATTCTCCTCGGTGTGAATGTTCCCAAAGAGGCATCAACTTGCCCATTGAGCCTCGAGACCTGCTACAACGAGAGAGTATGCTGCACGCGATACGGGGTGAGGAGGGCCGCGAGAAAAGCTGCAACCCGAACAATAAGCAACGGGTGCAACAAAATAAGATCTGACCAGAGAGCCCAACCCACCTCTATGAAAGAATCTTTGACCTGAGGGGGGGCCCCGTCCTATTGGTAGTAAAAAGCTATCTCACCCAACGGATTTCTCGTGGCGGAGTCTTTGGTGTAAATCAGCCCTGTGCTAGCACCGGCAGGAGTGAGAGCCGCATCGGAGTTGGGGCAAGTTTGGGGCCTTGTTTTGGGCGTTGGGATATGTAGACTCCCTTCGGTGAGCCTTTGCTGGCGGCGAGCCTGCTTGAATCAGCACAGATGACGGCCGATTTCAACAATGTCGGACAAGGGGAATTTGGCAATTGCTGGGAAGCAGTCATGGGGCAGAAGTAATGATAACCAGCAACGCCAACCATCAAGCCTAGAAAGATTCCGAGCCGCAAGCTTTATATCTTGCATTCAACGATGGCACCTTTTCAAATAAGGTTTCCATCGCATCTAGTTATAACGTTATGCTTTACGGGGCCTGATTCGACGTTGCCGGCGTCCACTTACACACACACGCACACACGCTGGCTCTCTGCGGCCGGGAAAACAGCCGTTTCCTGGTGTGCTTCCAGAATGCGCTAGTTGGGATCGTGCATACGCCTTGTTTCTATTTCTGTCTCCCCTTCTCGTGGCAGTGTGTCAGCCTCACATCCTTCCCCCCCTTTCGGCGCCGTGCAGTTGGCCGTCGTGCTTAAGCGCCGGACCGCCAGCCACCTTTCTCTTGACAAGATGGCTTTGCACAAGTCATCAAAATAGAACCAGACTACCTCTCTTCTCCTTTAGCCACCGAGGTTTTGCTTTTTTCTTTTTACAGGTGCTCATGCAAGTTGTAGCTGCAGCGAAGCTCATCGCCATCCCTGCACTGCCAGGTAGGCAACTCAGCGGGTGAGAAAGAGGCCGAGTGGCTCTGGTCTTGTAAACGCGGCTCAGCCACGTTGGCAGCCCTAAATTAAGCGCCAATCTGCCTCGCTGAGTATGGAAGGCATGATATTTCCATGTCGTGGAACAAAGCAAAAGAACAAGTTTCATTATTAATGGTACATCATCCTCCGTCCGAGGAGCCTGCCTCAGTCTCATCTCTTCGTCAACATTAGTATATACAATCACCAAGTGCCTGAAAGCTTAATGTCTCTTGAGCTGGCGCAGACTGAAAAAGAAAATGTGCCCTCAGGCATGACCCAGTTTTGAAGTGTCGAATCCCAGTAGCTCAGGTCCCTTCTTGTCAAGTTGAAATGGACGGATTGTGTTTCCCCTGGTGTCAATGAGACCTTTTCGAATCCACGAAGAACACGGACGGGAAACTCGACTCCTTTCGTATCGGGGAATGAAAGGTAGAGCTGAGGCACAACCTTTCCTTCAACAGCGCCATCGTTGCCCACATCAACTTGGACTGTGACGTGCGTCTCCCAGAGATCCGGATGACCGCCTTGTCCACCCCCGGCGGCCGAGGGACGCTGCTCGACCTCGTACCCATCAGGGTAGGGATAGCCACCTGGCTTGATCTCCGACTCTGATTTGATATATGGGTAAATGTACTTTTTGAGCTGGCGAATTTCGGCAGGGAAGATTGCTTCGCTGATGTCTGGAATCTTGTCGTCCAACGCCGGCGGGGTCGCTCCGTCCGCAGGTCGGTCCCCAGCCAGTTTTGACTTTGCCCGGGCTTCTGTGATTTGCAAATTGCTGTAATTGAAAGTTGTGTAAGATAGTCCGAAGCCAAACTCGAAACGCGGCTTGATGTTGTGCTTGTCGAAATGACGATAATCGACATAAAGCCCTTCCGTAAAATCCTGCTGCGGGACAAGGCTATTCGGGGTATACATGACTTTGCCTCCGGCGCCATAATCATCCAGAGATTTTCCAATAGTATACGGGAGTTTGCCGCTTGGCGAGACATCTCCAAAGAGTATTGTCGAAATGGCATTCCCACTTTCCTGTCCTGGGAGGTTCGCAGCGACGACCGCTCCAATCCCGGGGTGGTCAATCCAGCGCTCCATGACGACAGGCCCAACGGCGTGGACGACGACAATCGTTTTGCCCTTGCCTCCCCCGCATCCCTCAGCAACAGCGAGGATGAGTTCATCTCCGCCTTTTTGCAAGAATAAGTCATTTCGATCACCTGCCACCGACGCCCACCTGAGATAGCCTTCGCCGCCGTCAGCGTTGGCAAACACAATGCAAACATCCATGGCCTGGAGCAGGTCTTTGCCTGGCTTCTTATTTGACAACGAGGAAGACACATTGACAGCACCAGAGTCAAATGCTGCGCTGAGCGCAGACTCTGGTGTTACCAGGTAGGGGAATTCGACCGCTCCGCTGCCCCATCCAGAGCCTAGTGTTCCTTCATTACAGCCTCGATCGGCGCAAAAGTTCGGTCCAAGACCTGGTCCTGCATCGTCTCCAAATATGCCAATATTGGTTTTACCATCTTCTTTGCGCTCCGTTTCCAAACGAAGCCCATGACGAGCCAGTGGGAGGATACCGCTGTTTTTCAAAAGCACAGTACCTTCGATTGCGACCTGTCTTGCCAAAATGGAATGGTTTTGCTGCACATTGACATACTGATTGACTTCAACTTTATCTTGCTTAGAGGAGCTCCCGTCACTGATGTATCCCATTTTGTGCTTTGTCCAAGACGAAAAGTTGGGACCCTTTCCGTCAAACCGGGACGTGTCATCTTGCCCGAGTTGATACCACGATGCGACAATTCGCAGAGCCATATCATCCAGTCTTGAAACAGGTACAGAGCCATTCAGAACAGCGCGTGATAGATGGGGTCCCCAAAGGGATTTGCCATCCGTCCAGCCTAATCCATCACCTGGCATTGACATGTCGAGTCCGGCGAGTGCGCTTGCGACGCCAGATTGTTGCGCAAGCCAATCAGACATGACGAACCCCTGAAATCCAAGCTCATCCTTGAGGATTCCGTTGAGTAATTTTGAATTACCACATGCGTAGGAGTTGTTGACCATGTTATAGGAGCACATGACGCTGGCGACGCCAGCTTTGACAGCATCGGCAAAGGGCCAAGCGTAGAGCTCATGCATTGCTCGATCATCAATGTTGGATGAAATCGCGTGTGGTAGGCCCCAGGCCCAAGGTTGACGGAAATGTTCCTGTTCATTTGCCACGAAATGCTTGACCGTGGCCATGACCCCTTCGCCTTGAATACCACGAATCGTCTCGGCTGCCGCAATACCCTGTAGATACGGATCAGGTCCAAATCCTTCCCAGTTGCGGCCACCGGCAGGCATGCGTCCTAGTGGACCAACTGAAGGGCCGAGCAGGATATTGATGCCCTTTCCTCGCGCTTCTTTCCCGTGAGCTTGACCACGCTGGTACATGAGTTCCTTATTCCAGGTGGCGCCCACTGTAATTCCTGCGGGAAATGCAGTAGCATTGTCGGCAAATCTGATGCCCAAGGGACCATCCTGCAACGCCAAGGAAGGGAAACCAGCGTAGACGGCCGGTCCTGTGTTCCCAACCGCAAGTCCCATAGCCCATCCAGTGCCCGTAGTAATGTTAACCTTCTCTGCCAGCGTCATACTTTTGACCATCTTGGCAGCCTTGTCATAGCTCTCGGTCCATTGGGAGACGGTGCCGCCTCTTGGAGAGGGATACCACGGGGGCGATTGGCCCTCCGGGGGGGTTTGTGTGTATTTTCCCCAGCCAAACAAGGCACCGAACACCACAAGAATTACGAGTATCGCGGTAATAATAATGGTTCTTTTCTGCAAGCGCCAGGCGAGTATCCGTGCGAGGAAGTGATCCGAATGATCCGTGCCATGACGCTTTTGCTTCGAGGGGCCGTGACGTGTACCGGGAAGCAGATCCGCATCAATTTCATGTCTCAATTCGTCCAACTCAATATCAGAGTCTCCGGAATCATCTGAAATTTCATGAACAGCCTTATGTTGGGGCATGGCATCATCGTTCAGGTTTGCAGCAGAAGCCATGGCTCAGTTCGGGCTTCTGTCGTGGGGGTCCCTGGGCTGAGCCTACGTCAATGTGTCCTGAAGCTGTCCAACGTGGCGTAGGATGATTCCCAATACATAGGCGACGAAAGGGCCAAAGAAGATTGATACTCCTCTTAATTGTGAAAGTATTGCTGAATCAAGATGAGGAGATCAAGGAACGGGACGTATTGGTCGGAACCTTGGTTACCGGAAACGTTGATCCAGAGTGGTCTCCACAGGAGTGCTGGTGACTCTGTAGGTGACGGCGCCAGTGACGGTAGAGAACTTGATTTTCCAGGTCAAAATTCATTCCCGTAATTCCTTAGTTCAATATTCCTCCTTTTGCAATTTGGTTTTTTTTTCTACATGACGGACTTCTTTCCTCTTTTCTTGTTCAACGCGATTGGTCGCTACCTCGGCAGCGGAGCAGGGAGCAGCATAAGCGGTACGGCTAAACTGCGGATGTTCCACCCCTAGGGCGATATTCTTTCGCGGGCTTCAAGCCTTGCCCCGGATTGTTCTGCCTGTCAAGCATCACGATACCGCCAAAATGTCCATATTTCGGGCGAAGAAACTCGATCTAGGATGCTTCTACAACATCCGAACGATTCGCGATCACACCAAGCGAAAAACCTTTGAGCAATTCGAGCCTGAGCGGTACGCACGAGTTCCCATTAGCACGGCGACAGTCATGCGCAAACTGCGACACCATAAGAGAATAGAACCTAACGAAGAACCATGATAGACAAGCGCTTCGATACATGATAAGAAACACTACTCTCCCCGCCCGAGTCCGCGCGGAGGCCCAATTGCAGCTTGCGCAGATGCACTGCTATACCCGACCGACACAAATTCGCAACCGTTGTATCATGGGCGGCCAGGGCCGTGGTATTCTGAGCGACTTCAAGATGAGCAGAGTAAGCGCAGGAAACTACTCCAATACCTTTGTCCAAACTCTGACCAGAGACAGTACCAATTCAGAGTACAGGCCATAGCTGGGAACATTCCTGGCGTGAAGCGAGCAAGCTGGTAATCCCGGCCTCAATCCTCGAGTAGAGCCGTTTGTATATTACTATTAAGCATGTGAGCCTATCTCATCGAGGTGAATGCTCTTGTACGAATATCGAGAAAATGTAGCTGAAATTATTGAACCAACTCAATCACTGCCGCTTGATACCGATGTCATGGCACACCTTGTAGGGCAGCGCAATAAAACTCTCATAAACAACAAATCCCCACCCAGAGCCCTCTATATATGTAAAAGAGCGAGAGATTAGATAACCTGCTGCAGCCGTAAGTTGTAACAAGGACAGAGCAGCGGATGTGTCTCAGCAGGCATTGTAGAATTGCGGGGGCCTACAGGCTACCGCGCTAGTGCCTACCTAGGCCAGCCTCAATTTTATCGCCACTGCTGCTAAATACTGCCTTCAGCTCTGTCCTGCGCATACTTTTCTCTACTTCCAGCATCTCCCGCATATCGCAAAAATGGGTGGTGGTGATCTCAACTTGAAAAAGTCGTTCCATCCAACGCTTCGGCGTAACCAAGCGGCCGTTTATGATGAAGAGCAGAAGGCACTGGCCGAGCGCAAGCGTACGCAGCAGCGCATCGATGAAATCAAAGAAGAGCGCGCCAAGGAAGAGCTGCAGCGGCAGCTAGAGGCGGCAGGAGGAAAAAAGAGAGTCGACAGAGTCGACTGGATGTACCAAGGACCTACAGACGGTCAGGCCGGCACGACTGAGGAAATGGAAGCATACCTGCTTGGAAAGCGTCGAATCGATAACCTGATCAAGGGCAACGAGCACGAGAAGCTGGAAAAGAATGCCGGACAGGAGAGTTTCATGGCGCTGCAGAATGCAAACAGTGCTAGAGACACAGCAGCCAAGATTAGAGACGACCCTTTGCTGGCGATCAAGCGCCAGGAGCAGGCTGCATACGAAGCCATGATGAACGATCCTATTCGCCGCAAGCAACTGCTGGCCGCCATGGGCAAGACGGATGACAGCGACAAGAAAAATTACAGACATAAACGACGCCACCGCCACCACAGCCGCGACCGAGACCGCGGTCACGATCGCTCACACAAATTCCGACGTCGTTCACTCTCGCGATCTCGAAGCCCACACCGGCACCGTTCTGATTCTCGCGATGATGGTAGAGGCTCCCGACGTTGGAGAGATGATTCTGAAGAACCAAGCTCTCGACGCCATCGGAACGGCTCCCGAGACAGACGACATAGCGCACGAGACGACTCGTCCAGATACGACAGATCGCCTCGAAGAGAGCGTAATACGGACGCCAGACAATCACGGCGTAGATCTCTTGAGAGCGAGAGATCTCGCAACCGGGACTCGTATAACAGGAGAGGAGAACAGCCTCAATATCGCCAGACTGGCGACAGAAGATGTAATGGCAGTGGGAGCAGACGTGATGGATACCACAATGGACGACAGAACAACAATGGCGACGACGAGCGGGATCGGGAGGAGGACAAGGCACGTAAGCTCGCAGCTATGCAGAGCGCTGCAAGCAACCTGGACCAGGATCGCAGTGAACGGCTGGCCGCGATTGAAGAGAGAGAGCGCCTCGCCCGATATGCGGATGATAGTGCACGGGAGCGCAATGGAGATGGGGCCTTTACGAACGGTCTACATCGGCGAGCCGGAGATATGGACCTCGGAGCCAGAATGGGACGCAACAAGCATGGATTCCAGAGAGATGATGATTGAGGCGGAAGGGCTCGTTTATACCACACATTAGCATTTTGAGAGTTGGTAGCACTCGTGCGAAATTCATTATACCTTGAACAGTACATCGGAACCACGAGCGCATCATACGGGGTAATTTTACAAGGTTGGCTGTGGTCCAGTAGCATTGAAGTGTCGGAAAGGTTATGGGTGAGGCAGGCACAAATGCTTGGCCTCGGATCGAGTTCCCATTTTACTGCATATGA
Organism: Beauveria scarabaeidicola; assembly: GCA_037289395.1. Classification (NCBI taxonomy): domain Eukaryota; kingdom Fungi; phylum Ascomycota; class Sordariomycetes; order Hypocreales; family Cordycipitaceae; genus Beauveria; species Beauveria scarabaeidicola. The sequence continues at coordinate 10,539 of JAEIJG010001048.1, forward strand.
AAGCAAAATTAGAATGTATAACTATTTAGGTCTAGAAGCCGTTTTCGCATATCTTTGAGTCCTTTCCTTGTAATGAGATTTTTGTTTGGTGGCATGGAATATAGTGGCTTGAGACGCCTCGCGGCGCCCAAGTGGGCACCGTCTACTAGCCTCTAGGCTCTAGCCTCTAGGTAATGAACTAAAGTTACGAGTCGGGTCGCGCATTTTGGGTGAGTGGAATGGCAACAGTGAAACAGTGGCCCCCTTTGACAAGGTTGAGCCTGGCCTTGCGATCATCTCCCAGGCCTCCACTCTCCAATCCTCCACCTCGCGCGCCTCGACTCTTCTTGGCCTCAACCTTGCACTCTCTACTACCAGTATTCCCTTGCCCTCTTCTCCTCTTCTTCTCTTCATCCTGATCCTGGCACGCTACCTAAACGGCCGCTTACTGTGACCACCGCCACTGGCATACCATCTTCTCCTAATATTCGCTTGGCGCTGCATATCGACCCTCTCGCGCTGATTACGTCTGGCCCTGGAACGAACGGTACCCTCGACATTGTTGTCTCTCGTCCGGAGACACCACGCTCGCAATCTCGAATCCTGCACCCTCGAAAGCCGAGACTCTGAACACGAGGACCAACTTGTTTCGCTAAACAGCCTGCGATAAGTTTCCGACGCCCGTCCGTATCTTTATCCCGCGACAGACAACATGCCCCTTTGCGGAGGATCGAAAAATGTCCAGCGCAAGCTGGTGCTGCTGTGCGTCCCCGTTGCTGGCCCGAGCTGCCCGTCGTCTCGAAGGACGGGTGCTTGCACCAACCGCATCTCTGCTAACGAATGTGGATTCTAGGGGTGATGGTGCCTGCGGTAAAACTTCACTGTTGAACGTCTTCACGAGAGGGTATGCAGCGAATGCCTCACGATAGGTGCCCGGCGACCGCTGACAACACTGTAGCTACTTTCCCACCGTCTATGAACCTACCGTTTTCGAAAACTATGTTCATGGTACGAGTTACGCAAATGCAGAGCATTTCCTCGGACGATCACTTGGCTAATGTACATGACTAGACATCTTTGTCGACAGCGTCCACATTGAGCTGTCGCTGTGGGACACTGCTGGCCAAGAAGAATTCGACCGACTACGGTCTCTGTCCTACGGTATGCGATATTGCTTGGGCTAGTTTGCTGCCGCTACCTAGCTTCTAACACACCTCTACAGATGATACCGATCTTATCATGCTCTGTTACTCGGTAGACAGCAAGGATTCGCTGGAAAACGTCGAGTCCAAATGGGTTGGCGAAATTGCCGACAATTGCGCCGGTGTGAAGCTCGTACTTGTCGCCCTCAAGTGCGATCTCCGCGAACAGACCGAAGAAGAAGATACGGAAGAAGTCGCCGGGGCCAGCACCGGGGCCGCTGAGATAGCTGAACCCCGCGAAAAGAAGCCTCTCATCACTTATGAGCAGGGCCTTGAAGTCGCCCGCCGCATAGGAGCCTCACGCTACCTTGAGTGCTCGGCCATGAAGAACCGTGGTGTTAACGAAGCCTTCACCGAGGCTGCCCGCGTTGCCTTGAGCGTCAAAAAGGAGCGTGAGGAGAGCAAGTGTATCATTATGTGAACTGAGAGGCTGTTCACATTGTACGACTCGACTTGCATCTTGTTTTCCGTCTCTCGCTGCGTTACGACTCCCGCACCACTGGCCGTTTTATCGACCGATACGTCTTGGCCCAGTTTCTGGCTTTGCTTGCGACTCGGTCAATTTTCCCTTGTGTTTTCGTTTCTACACCCCCTTTTGTTTTTGAATTAATCTATTCCCCTCTCATTTATGTTTCTTGTACACATTTTGACGCCAGCGCAGTCTCATTCCATTTCAATCGGGTCCTGGGATACAAAATCTGACGTTTTCCAAACTTATTTGTCGTCACATTCTCTTTCACAATGTAATATGCTCAAAAAGTCTTTCCGTTGGAAGAAATGAGTAGCGGTTTTCCTTATTGTTTGGCAATACAGGGCAAAGGTGTGATCTGGGGAAGCAATGTCGGGCTTACATCTCAAATCTAGAAGTCTATCATGGAGATGTTGATTTTAGTCTCTTTATCAGTTTTTCTTGTTACTGTCAATCTGTATAACTCATAACTTTGTTATTCATCTAGATTCAAGTCGTAAAGATGTGCATTGCTACTGCGAGACCATTTACGGCATGTCTCGGGTCCTAGAGACACGACCATGCAGGCAGACTCGGGCATAAGCCATTTATGATTTTCAACAGGCACGATATGTGATGCGCGAAGAATTGTGCGTGGTGTTTGGCAATGACACGGGCCGGCACCTAATGTGAAGCTGGGATGAAACAGGCCGCCGCATGACAGTATGTCTGTGCCCCCAACATTCACGTCATCGATGCCAAACTAACAACATGGATGTACGGAAGGATGCGCCGGGCCGTCTGCCTCTGAAACCCCCTTCTCTTGTGCTACAGCGGCATTGACACGCTGGCACTGATTCGCGGGTTACCAGTATAAGAGACGGAGTTCATGAAGAGGCAGCATTGACGTCACTGGCGCAGGATCGACCAACCATCTCGCCAAGAGGAAACCAAGTTTTGGCAGGCCAGGCCATGAGTTGGCAGAAAAGAAACAAGGCTCTACTTCAGTCTATTTGATGGAAAAGTGTTGCACTCTATTATATTACTGTGCCATGCGTCCGTCATAATTTCTAGGGCACACGAGAACTTGCCGTACGTACTCGAGAGCCGCCATTTACTCCCTGATAGAAGTAGTAAGCAGCACCATGCGGCCGAGGTGTCGAAGCGCGGCAAAGTACTGGGACGTGAGTGCTACAAAAGGACTCGTGTGAAGCTAATGGCGGTGATGGGGCATGGTCTTTGAAATGTCGTCTTTGTGAGGCCACGAGGCCACGAGGCCTTGTATGCGCGCGCGTAATCTAAGATCCATCGGAACACTAATTTCAGCCGTCGATCTGTTCGGTCACTTCGGTGGTCTTGTCAGCGGGAATGTCTCAGTCGTGCCGCCTCGGTTCTTAACAGCGGCCGCTGAACAGGGATCCGCGATAGCCGCGGCTGCGACGAGAGCCAAATAATTTGACGTTGGGTAGCGGAGGGATGATGAGGGCGACGGACTGCGCCTTGTGAAATGAAAGACGGCCTTGGCCAGCTACCGCGTTGATCTTTCCTGAAGTTGTTGAGTGCAAAAATGCGGGCGACTTGAATCTCTGGCTACTCAGTACAGGGGGGGTGCTGAAAAGTGGGTCCTGTAAGGGTGTCTCTGTCTGTCGTAAGCTCTCGGAATGAACATGATCTCGCCGAGATTTGATATATTGCTGCGGGAGTTCATTGCTTTGCAGGTGTGGCAGAACGGCAACTTCTTCTTGAATGGCATGACCTGAGCCAATGACAGACTGATTAGCTGACAAGTTTGAGCGGTGGCTGCTCTCGGGACTTCCCACCTGTTCTTCCTGTTATTGGACAATTGATTGGGAGAACTCGTGACCCATAAATGGACCCTCCCGCTGGTGACCCATCAAAGAAAGTACGGCGGACTATAGGTGCCTTCGTCCTAATTAAAAATTCTATTACTAGGCTCACCCTAGTGTATACTATCTAACTTAATTAGTATTATATAGATATATAATATAACTATATATAAAATAATATTACCTATATATTAATATAGTCTTACTCTTTTCCTCCTTATATTAACTACTTACCTTATAATATTAATTATAGAAATCTAAGGCTAGATACTTAAGATTACTCTAAATATTATTAATAAGTATATAAATAAAATTAAAACACCTAAGGAATAAACTATATAGGCTATTTATAAGATAAAATAACTTTACCCTCTATAAATAAATAAATTACTAAAAGAGTCTACCCTAAAGTAGCTAATATAACTTAATTTAAAACGCTAATAAGGGTAATATAACTAGTCTACCCTTAATCTAGTATAATTATAAAATATTAATACTATTTTAGTTTATCTTTTTAAGAAGAAGGCTAAAGTACCTTATATATACTATAAAAAAGAAAATAACTACTTTTATAGTTATATTATTTTAGATATAATTAGTAAATAGTTATATACTAATTATATTAATTCTTTAAGGGTATATTTATATAAATATTATTATAAGTCTTCTTAATTTAGACTTATTTTTATTATACTAATAAGTTAAGATAGTTAAAGAAGAAAAAATAAAACTAATATAATAGTTATATTATAAATAAGT